>JAVJIF010012626.1:0-139075 GCA_038442645.1 Agave tequilana
GGGCGCGGCTGCGTACGCCGTTGAAGAATCCCAATCTTCTAATGACCCTGTGCTTCTGCCAGTGGTATGCCACTTCCAACTCCACACTCTCGAATTCAAGGTCAATAGTTCTGGTGTGAAGTTAATTTCTCAGCGGCTGAGACAGAAGGCTTCTGAGATAAGGGAAGGCAAAAGGGTTCGCACCCCAGGTATAGAGGAGTTTGTTGCTGTGGAAGACAACGAGGCCTTAGATGCCGAGAGTTCTCGCTTCGAGGTGGGAGCGGGGGCTGAGACTCCTGCAACTGGCTCTGGTGTGATGGGGACCGTTCCCCCTCATCGTGTAGAAGAAGTGGAGGAAGAGGATTCTGAAGTCCACTTCAAAAGGAAGCGAGCAGGTAGCTCTCGTAGGAAATCGTTGGCGAAGAAGCCCCGCCGCCAAGCTCCTACGATTGTCGTAGAGGGTCATCCCTCTACAACGATTCCTCCTGCTACCTCATTAGCAGCTGAACCGTCGGTTGTGAGCTGACTAGTGTGAATTCGCTCCGGGTCTGGGTAAGATTAACCCTGTCCATATAATACGCCTTTTTGTGTGTTCCCATTGACTTATTATCAATCCTTCTTGATTGTAGGAGCTGAGGCAGCTGGAGAGCAAGGGGAACATTATGATCCCCTATTTACTTATGGGACTGAAGCTGGTTCTTTTGCCCGTCCGGAAGAGTCCGGAGGTGATGTGGCCGACATTGGTCCCTCGGGCGCTGGGACTTCTAAAGGAAGTCCTGTAGCATCGAGCTCTATTGGGTGGTCCATAGGATACTCGGCAGTGAAAGCGAACCGGCTATTCGTGCTGATTCTGCCAAAAATTTCGATGGAGCCCCTGGAGACTGATGTGGCTGACGAGATGTTTGAGGCGACATCATCCTTTGGTATTGTCCTAACCTCTTGGCTTCTTTTACATGTAGTGTCCGACTAACCGCAGTCTTGTTACAGGTGTTCGGCCTCAAGATGCATCAGCTTTAAGAGGCCCGGAGATTTCCCTGAAGGGTCAAGGGGTGACATGAGCGCTTCGACCGCGGCGGATGCTGATGTGCTGGATGCGCTGTACGGTGACCTGCCTTCTTATCGGCCCAAGTCAGCCGAAAGACCAGAGGTTGAAGGGGGAGCAGTTCCGGAGGTGTCCTCACTCCCAACTATATCAACGAGTGAGGTGCCGACAATTTTGCCAAGTGCGGAGCTGAGGGTAATACAAGCCCTACTTCCCTACTCTGGTAGTTGAGCCTGCTGTTCAGGAGATGGTTGTCAGCCCTACCTCAACGGTGGCTAGCGCACTGATTTCCATGAAGACTCCGCAGAGATCACTGACAATCTGCCCTGCTGTTGATGTTCCCATTGCTCCTTCCACGATAGTGTCGACCAGGCTGGTGGATTTCTCTGAGGTTACCTCTCTACCAGAAGTGGCTGAGGTGAGAACGACTATATAGGTGACCTCGTCGATAGCTTTTATAAAGGCTTAGGGCGAACTATCAACCTAGTTTGAAGGGCTCGACTATGCGTTCTCAAAGTTAAAGGTGGTCCTCTCCCGTGGCATCGAAAGTATTCGGGATTTCGAGGGTATCACCAGGCTACTGCTTTGGAACTCCTGGGGATGAATTTGAGAAGGATGTAGAGGAATGGCGCCGTCTCCGCTGCTTGGACCTGGAGTCTTTAGTTGATGAGCAGCGCGCGTCTTGTCGCTCAAAAGCACGAGGCCCGGCTTGCCACTCAAGAGGCTACTAAGGCTATCTCTTCTTACTGAAATCCTTAGAAACAAGGCAGGCAGAGGTCGGAAGTGTGATTGACGCCTCCACCAGTGCTCTTCTTGACGCTGAAGACAAGATTGGAAGGCTGAGGAAATGATCAGGAAAGCAAATATTATTTTATCCAAGGCTAAACTGGTGCGTCTTGAAGAAACTGCGCGGCTTGAGCAGCTTAAGGCTCAAAATGAAGAGCTCTCACAGCAGGGATTATCGCAGAGGGCAACTTTGGCGGAGGTTGAAGCTCGTCTGACCTAGGCAATGGATTTCAATGAGGCCGAGCTGAGGTCGCAAGCGCTTGCCCAGGCTAATGATGACAGGAGGACGAGGCTGGACTCCCTTGGAGGGCGGCTCAGGTCTTACAGTGTGCGCCTGTAGCTCCATGTACTTTATTCTTTTGGAGTGAATGAAAATTTTTTCTTCTTTTGTCGAATCTCCAATCTTGTTGTTCTTTCTGAATTGCGGTTCCAAATTGTATTGCAATTTCTTGAGAACATAGTTCTTGTTGGGTTGGATGATGAGACTTGGCTATCTGTCAGTTCAGAGGTCGCGATGACATAACTGGTTGAGACGCCACCAAGCCCGAAAACGGTCATTGTCGGATCGAAAGATGAGACCTGTCTTTTGTAAATGTCAACAGGCTCGGAATTGAGACTTAGCTGTCCGCTGGTTCAGAGGTCGCAATGACATAGCCGATTGAGACGCCACCAAGCTTCAAAATTTGTGATACTCGTCTTTTATAAATGTCAACGAGTATCGAGACCTGTCTTTTGTAAATGTCAACAGGGCTCGGGGTTGAGACTTGTCTGTCTGCTGGTTCAGAGGTCGCAATGACATAACCGAATGAGACGTCACCAAGCTTCAAAATTCGGTGATACTTGTCTTTTGTAAATGTCAACAAGTATCGAGACCTGTCTTTTGTAAATGTCAACAGGGCTCGGAGTTGAGACTTAGCTCTGCTGGTTCAGAGGCCGCAATGACATAACCGAATGAGACGTCACCAAGCTTCAAAATTGGTGATACTTGTCTTTTGTAAATGTCAACAAGTATCGAGACCTGTCTTTTGTAAATGTCAACAGGGCTCGGAGTTGAGACTTAGCTGACTGCTGGTTCAGAGGTCGCAATGATATAACCGAATGAGACGCCACAAGCTCAAAAGGTGGTGATACCCGTCTTTTGTAAATGTCAAGAGTATCGAGGCCTGTCTTTTGCAAATGTCAACAGGGCTCGGAGTTGAGACTTAGCTGTCTGCTGGTTCAGAGGTCGCAATGACATAACCGAATGAGACACCACCAAGCTCAAAAAGGTGGTGATACTTATCTTTTGTAAATGTCAATAAGTATCGAGACCTGTCTTTTGTAAATGTCAACAGGACTCGGAGTTGAGACTTAGCTGTCTGCTGGTTCAGAGGTCACAATGACATAACCGAATGAGACGTCACCAAGCTTCAAATTTGGTGATACTTGTCTTTTGTAAATGTCAACAAGTATCGAGACCTGTCTTTTGTAAATGTCAACAGGGCTCGGAGTTGAGACTTAGCTGTCTGCTGGTTCAGAGGTCGCAATGACATAGCCGATTGAGACGCCACCAAGCTTCAAAATTTGTGATACTCGTCTTTTGTAAATGTCAACGAGTATCGAGACCTATCTTTTGTAAATGTCAACAGGGCTCGAAATTGAGACTTGGATGTCTGCTGGTTCAGAGGTCGCAATGACATAACCGATTGAGACGCCACCAAGCTTCAAAATTTGGTGATACTTATCTTTTGTAAATGTCAATAAGTATCGAGACCTGTCTTTTGTAAATGTCAACAGGGCTCGGGGTTGAGACTTGTCTTTTATAAATGTCAACAAGCTCGAAATTGACTTGGATGTCTGCTGGTTCAGAGGTCGCAATGACATAGCCGATTGAGACGCCACCAAGCTTCAAATTTGTGATACTCGTCTTTTGTAAATATCAACGAGTATCGAGACCTGTCTTTTGTAAATGTCAATAGGGCTCGGGGTTGAGACTTGTCTTTTGTAAATGTCACAAGCTCGAAATTGAGACTTGGATGTCTGCTGGTTCAGAGGTCGCAATGACATAACCGATTGAGACGCCACCAAGCTTCAAAATTTGGTGATACTTATCTTTTGTAAATGTCAATAAGTATCGAGTCCTGTCTTTTGTAAATGTCAACAGGGCTCGGGGTTGAGACTTGGCTGTCTGCTGGTTCAGAGGTCGCAATGACATAACCGAATGAGACGCCACCAAGCTCAAAAGGTGGTGATACTTATCTTTTGTAAATGTCAATAAGTAACGAGACCGTCTTTTGTAAATGTCAACAGGGCTCGGAGTTGAGACTTAGCTATCTGCTGGTTCAGAGGTCGCAATGACATAACCGAATGAGACGTCACCAAGCTTCAAAATTTGGTGATACTTGTCTTTTGTAAATGTCAACAAGTATCGAGACCTGTCTTTTGTAATGTCAACAGGGCTCGGAGTTGAGACTTAGCTGTCTGCTGGTTCAGAGGTCGCAATGACATAACCGAATGAGACGTCACCAAGCTTCAAAATTGGTGATACTTGTCTTTTGTAAATGTCAACAAGTATCGAGACTTGTCTTTTTTAAATGTCAACAGGGCTCGGAGTTGAGACTTAGCTGTCTGCTAGTTCAGAGGTCGCAATGACATAACCGAATGAGACGTCACCAAGCTTCAAATTGGTGATACTTGTCTTTGTAAATGTCAACAAGTATCGAGACCTGTCTTTTTTAAATGTCAACAGGGCTCGAAATTGAGACTTAGCTGTCTGCTGGTTCAGGGGTCGCAATGACATAACCGATTGAGACGCCACCAAGCTTAAAAAAATGGTGATGGAATTTGGGAAGAGGTCTCGTTTTCACGAGAGAATCACTGTCATAGGTTTAATGTTAACGTAACAGCGGAATATATTTGTGGCCTTACCATTCTATGGATGAGAATTGGCAAGTGACTTTGGAGGTCTCGTTCTCACGGGGAGAAACGAGAGAATTGCTGTCATAGGTTTAATGTTAACGTAACAGGGAAATATATATGTGGTCTTACCATTCTATGGATGAGAATTCGCAAGTGACTTTGGAGGTCTTGTTCTCACGGGGAGAAACGAGAGAATTGCTGTCATAGGTTTAATGTTAACGTAACAGCGAAATATATATGTGGTCTTACCATTCTATGGATGAGAATTGGCAAGTGACTTGGAGGTCTCGTTCTCACGGGAGAGAAACGAGGGAATTGCTGTCATAGGTTTAATGTTAACGTAACAGCGAAATATATATGTGGTCTTACCATTCTATGGATGAGAATTGGTAAGTGACTTTGGAGGTCTCGCTCTCACGAGGAGAAACGAGGGAGTCACTGTCATAGGTTTAATGTTAACGTAACAGCGAAATGTATATATGATCTTACCATTCTATGGATGAGAATTGGTAAGTGACTTTGGAGGTCTCGCTCTCACGGGGAGAAGAACGAGGGAATCAAACGGGAACTGGTCCCTTAGGATTTTTCCCCAGCTGTCAACGGGTTGATATGCCTTTACCAACTACCGTTTGAATTGGGCTAGCCATGCTATTCCCCTCAGCATGATGAGTTGTCGAGGACTTATGTTGGACTTAAAAGCCAACATTTTCCTCTGTCCTTAATCGTTAAGGATGTCGGATTATCTGGTTAATATATGCATAATCTCGATTCTCCTTCGGGACAGCCAATGCACGACAGGTTCCTACTGGTTTACGATTGTATTATCTCGCTTGGAGGAAGAGAAAGGCTCTCTTTATGTGTACTTTGGACACGAAGATCTTGATCAGAGGTGTAGTGTAACTTGATCATGAGAAGGATCCTTGATTAAGGATAATACTTCTTTAAGAACTTGCCATTGATCGGCATCATGAGTAAGTCGCCATCTGAGGTCATAAGGTGGTATGCTCCGTTTGAATAGACTGTTTCTATTACAAACGGTCCTTCCCATTTAGGCTGAAATTTGCCTTTGGTCTTGTGCGTCATAATCATCGGTCGTCTGACGGCTAAAACCAGGTCTTCTTTCTGGAAGACCCTCTGTTTGACCTTCTTATTGAAGGCCTTTGAGATTCGAGCTTGATATAGCTCAATATGCTGTTGAAGCCGCTTCTCATCTAGGGCTTCGAGCTCTTGAAGACGCAATCGATCATTGTCCTCTAATGTGATCTTAGTAGTCAGAGCGACTCGCAATGATGGCATCTGGATTTCCAACGGGATGAATGCTTCGCACCCATATACCAGGGAAAAGGCGTATTGCCTGTCGGTGTCCGAACCGTGGTTCGGTAGGTCCAAAGACATTCACCAAGCTTTTCGTCCCAATCTCGCTTGTTCGAGGAGACGAATTTCTTGAGTAGCTTGATGATCGTTCTGTTGAATGCTTCCGCCAAACCGTTAGCGGCGGGATTATAGGCAGTTGAAGCCAGATTTTGAATTCGGTATTTATCGCAGAAACGATAGAATACTTGGCTTATGAATTGGGGACCGTTGTCGTGGATGATCCGCCTAGGTACACCAAATCGATGGATGACATGGTGCTTGATGAAATTAACCACATTAGAGGTTTTAACTTCAACCAGTGGTATAGCTTCCGCCCACTTTGAAAAGTAGTCGG
This sequence comes from Agave tequilana, assembly GCA_038442645.1. NCBI lineage: Eukaryota > Viridiplantae > Streptophyta > Magnoliopsida > Asparagales > Asparagaceae > Agave > Agave tequilana. The sequence continues at coordinate 6,414 of JAVJIF010012626.1, forward strand.
TTATTGCCAGGATAAACCGGTGTCCTTTTGTCGAAGAAGGGCTGAATGGCCCTACGACATCGATTCCCCATGCTTCAAATGGCCATGAAGCAACAGTCGGGTGGAGCAGCTCCGAAGGCTGGTGTATGAAATCCGCATGAATCTGACATGCTTTACACCTTCGTACATATTGGATGGCATCGGCTATCATAGTTGGCCAATAGTATCCAAGTCTGTGCAACCTGTCCTTAAGTTTTGGAACTGGCTGATGAGCTCCACAAGTGCCGTCGTGCGCTTCTTGGAGCGCTTCCTGTGCCTCTAAATGAGAAAGGCAACGAAGGATAACACCGTCATATGAACGACGGTAAAGTGTCTTCAAAGTTGGATCGTAGTAGAAACGGAGAGACCTTCGTCTGACGGACGCCGCTTCTTTAGGATCGTCTGGAAGCAGACCGTGCAAAGCATAGTCAATGAGAGGAAAGCGCCAATCTCTCGGCTCAAGATCCGTGGAGACATTATAGACTTCTCGAGTTCTTAGCATGTGCTTGGAGCATACAAGATGTCGAGTTGCGACTGTGAGGTGATACTCGGTGTCGGCTGGTAAGGCTAGTGTTGTTGCTAATGCAGCAAGAGCATCCGCCTTGGTATTTTGAGATCGAGACACATGCCCGATGTAGAAGCCTTCAAATAGGTTGGCCAATTCAACGGCCGTGTGATAATAAGGCACCAAGTCCTCATGGCGGACTTCGTATTCACCTTTAACCTGATTGATGATCAGTTTGAATCGCCATAAGCTTCGAGGTATCGTACCCCCATTCCATGGCGAGTTGAAGACCGATGAGCGGAGCATTATATTCTGCTACATTGTTGGAGCATGATTCTGTCAGAGAAAATGCTCTGGGCAGGACATAATTCTGTGGGGAGATAAACACAACCCCTACTCCGGCAATAATCTTGCCTTTAGGGCCCATTCGCGATGCTCCATCAAAAAACATCTGCCACACTTCCTCTTGAGGTTGCATAAGACTCGAAGACTTCATCAGGGATATCTTCGTGTAGTTTTGAATGTTCTGGAACTGGATGAGCAGCCAAGAACTCTGCAATGGCCTGGCCTTTAACCGCCTTCTGAGGCGTGAAGATCATGTCGTATTGAGACAATAAAAGTGCCCACTTAGCCAATCTTGAATTCAATGATCCTAGCTTCGTCATAAGAAGACGCAATGGGTTTACTCTGGAGATGACATGTATGGTCTGGCCGACCAAATAATGTCGTGTCTTCTGAACAGCGAAGACGAGAGCTAAAACACTCTTTCTCGATAGGGTTGTAGCGAGATTCCGCTCCTATGAGAGTTCTGCTCAGATAATAAATGGCCTGCTCGTGGCCCATTGTCGTCCTTTTGAGCGAGGAGGGCACCGAGGGAGTAGTCCATAGCTTTTACATAAAGCAAGAATGGTTTCCCTGATGTAGGGGCCACTAAGACTGGAGGCTTTGTGAGGTACCTCTTGATGTCTTCATAAGCTTCCTGGCAAGCTTGATCCCATACGAAGGAAGCACCCTTTTTCATTGAAAGATCACCTAGAGGGGGGTGAATAGGTGATTAAGCTAATCTATGTACTAAATGCGGAATTTAAAAACTAAATGCAATACACTCAAGTGCTATCAACAAATGATGCACACACAACCAAGCCAAGCAATAAGAATGCACAATATGAATAGTTGCAAGGCACAAAGTAAAGAGAGAGAGATAAAGAGAGAGTCAATGGATCAAGCGCAAACAACAAGATATGTTACAAGGTTCGAGCACCCAGCTCTACATCCCCGCCTTCGACACACGAAGGATTTCTAAATCCACTAGCTAGTCCACCTAGGACTCTTACAAAGAGTACCCAACTCCTCTCTTTACAACAACAACCTCCTCCTTGAGGCAAGCTCCAATCCAACAAACAATCACCTCACAACCAGAGGGATTAGCTCAAAGCAAACACAAGGATCACCTCACAACTTGAGGGATACAACCCAAGGCACAAAGCCAAACAAAGATTGGGTTTTTAACTTGGTGGTCCAAACAACAACCACAAACAATTTCTTTCTCTCACACAAATATCCTATAGAAGAGATACTAGATTTTAGCTCAAGTGTGGAGAAAAACCAATGGGATGGAAATCAAAATCACAAAGAAAATCCTTGAGAAAACTGAAACCAAGATATAGAAGATGAATCAAAACTCTTTTTCAAAAAACCCTTTTCTTTGAAATTCCAAACCCTAGCAAAAACACCAAATAGATTGTTCAATTTGAATCCAAAACTACTTTTGATTGCTGTGAAAACACCAGAGAGTAGGAAAAAATTCGCACAAAAAATCTTAGAGAAAAACTCTCACAAATGGGGTATTTATAGACCCAGAAAAAATATAGCCGTTGGCAGCAGAAAAAGCCAGAAATGAACTGCCGGTCGACCGGTCCGGTCGACCGTCCAACGGTCAATTTTTGCCCGTTGGCAGCTGCCGGTCGACCGGCCCGGTCGACCCAAACAAACAGAGAGCTCTGCTCTCAGCCGGTCGACCGTCCCGGTCGTCCGTCCCAAAGCTGCCAAACGTGCACAGATTTGTGCACGTCGGTCGACCGGCCCGGTCGACCGATCTCAGTCCTAGTCGACTAGTCAGGTTACTAGTCGACTTGGTTGAAGCCTGGAACAGAAAATTGGATAAAAACATATTTAAAATTTCTTTTATCTTTTCTAAAAATCACCAAAAATAGTTTTATCATTTTGCATTGATATATAAACATGTGGTAAAAAGTTTAGCTCAAAAATCGATCAATATGAACTATTTTTGTGTCTTATCATTTTTACCAAAAACCAAAAACTGTATTTTCTAAAACTTGGATTTGAATAGAAAATACGTTTGTCCAAAACTCTTCCAAATACAAAAACATGATATTTAAACAACATTTAGGCATGATGCATATGGATAGAAATCCAATATACATGAACCAACTATATATCCATGTTTTTGTCAATAATTCCAAAATATGTTTGTCAAAAATACCAAAACATAAAACACATGAATAAGTGAGTCAAAACTAAGTTTGTCTAGGAAATTAAAGCATCTATGTATATAGAACAAATCATATATACATTAAACCATGTAAACTTGTTTTGATCTATCTATTCATGAAACCAAGATCGGTTAAACCTAAAACCGAAAAACCAAAAACTAATATTCAAAACATGAAACGTGTATGTAACGCCCCGATTCCACGGATACGGGGACGTCACTGCGACGTATATACGTAGGTCATAAATTGCCCCCACGTATATACGCTAAGCATAAAAGTACAACAAAGATCAGAGTACACGACAAAGCGTGGTATCTTACATATATGCCAACACAAGAAGTACATATACAAAGTTATACACGACATGATAATCATTACACTTTACAAGTGTCTTTTATCATAACAAGTCCAAAAGACAATATACAGTATGTATACAAAAGGGGCTCACAAGAAAAAGGAAGATCTCGCGAGTCAATGGAGAAGAGTCTAGAGCTGATCAGCCTGCTCACTCAGATACGCTTGGTCCTCTGTGGATGGCTCCACTTCGTTCCAAGCCTCAGAATCTGAATATGCAAATCCAAAGGATCAAGACATATAAACAATAGATAGCTACAGCCAAGTGGCTAAAGGACGAGTACAAGTGAGATGGGACTATATAAGGTATATCAACTAACAGATATGAAAAGCATGAATAGGTAAAGTCGTACAATAGATCTACAATTAACGTCTTATTATTATTACTTATCTTACTGTGATATCTAGCTATGTGACCCAGCGTCCCAGGGCACATAGATCCATATCCTAGTAAAACAAGGTTGTTATTGGAAATCAACGGTTGTATCGACGAACTATGTTTACAGTGGATCCCGTACATGCCCGGGATAACGGTCCAGGATTGTTCCGTTGCTTGGTGACGGAAGCCAGCGCTAGGCCATTCAGGAGGGACTTATGTATGCCCTTATCATGATGGTACCAGTAATAGAGGGAGCAAGCACTCCCCTCGGTCCCCTGGAGGCCCACAGGTCAGACCGGAACATGAGTTGCACAACATTCCTAAAAGCCACTGTAAACACGAACACATATCGATATCCGCATGTTTTCCCCCGACCCATGTGTAAGTTGGTCCATTTTATGCAAAAGTCAAGTGTATCATGCTTGGTTCAAGTGATGGCATGATAAGTGGTGATATTCACATTTTAACAAATTATGGAGCTATGATATGTAATAACAAGTCATGAAACAGTATGAGATAATGTCTATCAAGTAACATGTCATGTAGTATCAGTTAAGATGCAAGAACAAGAATAATATGCCACACGTATATCAACAATAAGATCCAAATTCAGAATAGAATCAACCAAGTCAAACAGTCAGAATTAGTCGACTAGGTGGAGGGGTTAGTCGACTAATAGGGGTCTTAAGTCGACTAACAGTCTGAATTAGTCGACTAAAACTGGGAAACAGAGAGTTGGGTTTCTGTTTCAGGAAAGTTAGTCGACTAGAGTGAAATGTATAGTCGACTAACAGATACCTAAGTCGACTAATAGGGGGGCTAAGTCGACTAAAACTGTGATACAGAAAGTTAGGATTTATTCCAGGAAATATTAGTCGACTAGGTGAAAATAGTAGTCGACTAGGGGTCTCAAGTCGACTAATATCGAAGCTAGGTCGACTAGGGCCGAGAGTTGGTGTTTTCTGGTCCAAAGAAAGATTAGTCGACTAGGCTAAAAATGTAGTCGACTAGGGGGGTCTAGTCGACTGGTAATATGGTTTAGTCGACTAAAACTGGGAAATCAGAAAAAGTCACGTTTCAGAACAATTGGGTTAGTCGACTAGTCTCTAGGTCAAGTCGACTAATTCTGGGAAAACAGGGTACAGAACAGATTTTATGGTGATTGTTTGATGGGCTAAAAATACGATTTTTATGGCACAAGTGTACATGAAAGATCAACACAAGTAAACCAGGAAGTTGTCTAGTCTTGGTGAGTAAAGATACTCACTTTGAACGGTTAAATTGAGGCTTGACGAGTTCCGAAAAGATCGTGTCGATAAATATCACCAAATGATTCCACGGCGATACTACGGACGATCACAATCCAAAAGCAGTCGTGGCTTGAAAAGGAAATGAAGACCTTGTGGTGTTTTGGAGTTAGGGTTTGAGATGGAGAAGAAAATGGTGAAGGTTAATTTCTTGGTGAAGTGAAGAAAAGAGAAAAGATTTGTAAAGGAAAGGATTTATATAGGTTTTGATTTTTGTAAAGGGAATGCAAATAAAGAAATTGAGAGGGGTTTTGTGCAAAAATAGGGGAGATGAGGTGTCTCCCTTGGCCAATGGTGGCCGGCCATGAGAAAGAGAGAGAGAGATGTATTAAATGAGGGGGGTTGGTGAGAATGTGTGGAGATGGAATTTTGGAAGAAAATGGAAATTTGAAAAATGGAATTTTTTTTGTGGTTGTGAAGGAAGGAAAAGAAAATAGGAAAAAGGAAAAAAGAAAAGAATTGATAAATGAAGAGATTTTCTTGGTCTTGGAAAATGAAAATACCGGAAACACGGATTCCTAGGTTCAAGTCAAGAATGCGGGAAAACATTTCGGAAAATACCGAAATCGTCCGAAATTTAAGTATCTCGGAACGACCCGTAATTTTCACCAAAAATCAATAATAATATATAAAGACGTATAGTGAAATCTGTTTGAAGAAATACCTTATAGTTTTAAAACTAAAAATCCCGGAATCAGTTACCTACCGACTCCGAAAGAATTTTCATAAATTTATAAAATTCTCAGAAAAAGTATTTAGATAAGAAATGTCATTCTAAGAAATAATGTCTAAAAGATTTTCTTGAAATTCCTAACTGTTTGGGAATTAAAAATCCAGGAATCGATCAGCGATACTGGTCGACACCGGTTATGAAGAAATTCATTTTAATTCTAGAAAATTCCAGAAATTCACCAAAAATCTAATATATTAGAAAATGATATTTGAAATTGAAATTGGTCAAATACGGGAAGTAAATCGAAAAATACGATCGAAAAGCTGAATACGCAACTTAGTACGTATTACGGAAACGGGGTATTACAATCTACCCACCTTACAAAAATTTCGTCCTCGAAATTTCATAAGGTGAAGGGTAACAGGAATGGTAACAGATAGATCAGGCTAGGAAGAAAGATAACAATAGAAAAGAGTAAAAGGAAAGAGGCTTACCAATCAAGATGAGAAGAGTTGAGGATAACGCTCTCGGATGACGTCCTCTCGTTCCCAGGTGGCCTCTCCTGGTGCATGGCGGTTCAAGATACCAACACTAAAGGTATGGCTTTGTTCTTCAGTGTCTTCACACTTCTATCCAATATGGCCATCGGCTGCTCCTGATATGATAAGTCCGGTTGCAGCTCCAGCTCGGAATGATCCAAAATATGGCTGTCATCCTTAACATACCTCCTCAACTGAGACACGTGGAAGACATTATGAACTCCGTCCAACGATGGCGGCAACGCCAATCGATAAGACACATCTCCCACTCGATCCAATATCTCGAATGGGCCGATATATCTCGGACTTAGTTTCCCACGAGTGCCGAACCGGATTACTCCCTTGGTAGGTGAAATCTTCAAGAACACATGATCTCCAACTCCGAATTCCAATGGCCTCCTCTGCAAATCTGCCCAGCTCTTCTGTCTGCTCTGAGCTGCCCTGAGATGATCTCTGATAACTCTAACTTTCTCTGTGGTCTGGATCAGAATCTCAGGCCCCAATAGACTCCTCTCACCGACTTCATCCCAACAAATCGGTGACCTGCATTTCCTCCCATACAGTGCCTCAAAAGGTGCCATCTTGATACTTGCCTGATAACTGTTGTTATAAGAAAACTCAGCCAAGTGTAGATGGTCTTCCCATGAACCCCTGAACTCAATCATGCAGGCTCTAAGCATGTCTTCGAGGATCTGGATGGTCCTCTCAGATTGTCCGTCTGTCTGAGGATGATAGGCTGTATTGAACTTCAGACGAGTTCCCAGACTTTCTTGGAGACTCTCCCAGAAATGAGATCTGAATCTGGTATCTCTATCTGAAACAATACTGACTGGAACTCCATGCAGACGAACTATCTCCTTCACATACTTATCTGCCAGAACCTCTGTAGTCTGACCCACCCTGAATGGTATGAAATGAGCTAACTTGGTAAGACGATCAATGATAACCCACACAGCATTATTACCTTTGGGACTACGAGGTAATGCCGTGACAAAGTCCATAGAGATGTGCTCCCACTTCCATTCAGGTATTGGCAAAGGATGAAGAAGTCCAGCTGATCTCTGATGCTCAATCTTTATCTGCTGGCACACCAAGCACTTAGCTACAAACTGAGCTATCTCTCTCTTCATGGCATTCCACCAAAATTGCTTCTTCAAGTCCTGGTACATCTTGTTTCCCCCTGGATGTATAGAATATGCTGAACTGTGTGCTTCCTCCAAAATCTTCTGTCTAACTTCTCCCTGGGGAACACAAAGTCTACCTCCAAAGTACAATGCACCATCCGGACGAATACAAATATCCGTCCTCAATCCAGCCTCCACCTGAACTCGGAATGTCTGTAGCCTGGGGTCCTCCTTCTGAGCTTCCTTAATCTCATCTATCAATGAGGACTGGATCTGTAAAGTCATAAGCTGTCCTGTCTTCTCAGCTCCTCGAACCACCATCAAGTCCAATCTGATAAAGTCCTGAATCAACTCCTTCTGCTGAGTGAACTGAACAAGCACCCTGTTCTCAGGCATCCTGCTCAGGGCATCAGGAACTGTATTGACCTTGCCTGGATGATATTGCAAGTCAATATCATAATCTGCCATAAGCTCCAGCCACCGTCTCTGCCTCATGTTCAGCTCTTTCTGTGAAAAGATATACTTGAGGCTCTTGTGATCTGTATATATCAGCACTCTATCTCCCAGAAGATAGTGTCTCCAAATCTTCAAGGCAAAGATCACTGCTGCCAACTCCAAGTCATGAGTTGGGTAATTCCTCTCATGAGGCTTCAATTGCCTAGATGCATATGCTATAACATGATCATGTTGCATAAGTACACATCCTAGGCCTTTACCTGATGCATCACTAAAGATGACCATCCCTCCTCTCCCTGAGGGAGTTCTCAAGATAGGAGCTGAAATGAGCTTCTGCTTCAACTGCTCGAAGGCTGCTTCACACTCCTCTGTCCATATGTACCTTACTCCTTTCCGGGTGAGCTGGGTTAACGGAGCTGCAATTCTAGAGAAGTCCTGGACAAAGCGTCTGTAATATCCAGCTAGTCCAAGAAAACTCTTTATCTCCGTCACCGTCCTCGGCACTGGCCAGTCCTTTACTGCCTGGACTTTGCTCGGATCAACTGAGATACCTTCTGCTGACACCATATGTCCAAGGAATGCTATGCTGTCCAACCAGAACTCACACTTGCTTCTCTTGGCATGAAGCTGCTCCTGCTGAAGTGTCTGCAACACAATTCTCAAGTGTTCTGCATGCTCCCTGTTGTTCTTTGAATAGATCAAGATGTCGTCGATGAAAACAACAACAAACTGATCCAAGAAGGGCGAGAACACTCGGTTCATCAAGTCCATAAACACTGCAGGGGCATTGGTGACTCCGAAAGGCATAACAAGAAACTCATAGTGGCCATATCGGGTCCTGAATGCCGTCTTCGGAATATCCTCCTTCTTCACCCTCAGCTGATGGTAACCCGACTGTAAATCCAATTTAGAGAATACACGGGCTCCATTAAGCTGATCAAATAGATCATCAATTCTGGGTAAGGGATACTTGTTCTTGATGGTGACCTTGTTCAATTCCCTATAATCAACACAAAGTCTCTTACCACCATCCTTCTTGTTGGCCAACAGTACTGGAGCTCCCCATGGTGAAGTACTCGGCCGAATCAATCCCCTGTCCGAGTATTCCTGCAGCTGCTTCTTCAGAATCTCTAACTCCGTCGGTGCCATCCTGTACGGAGCCTTAGATATCGGAGCTGCTCCTGGAACTGTATCAATGGAGAACTCAATCTTCCTTCCGGTGGCAGTCCTGAAATCTCAGCAAACACCTCAGGGAATTCTTCCCACACCGGTACCTTCTGCTTCTGAACCTCCGAAGTAGTCATCTGAGTCTTTCCCTAGTGTTCTTCACTTCTCCACTGAACTGGAACTCCGGTTGAAGTGGAATTCTAAAATTGATCTTCTTCTCCCTACAATCAATCACAGCATAGTACTGACTGAGCCAGGTCATGCCTAAGATCACGTCGTACCCTTTGGTGTCTAGTACGAGCATATCTATGGCCATGGTCTTATCACACAGTTCTACTGGACAATCAGTACACACTCTAGATGATATGACTACCCCATTCCCTGTACTTATCTCCCATTTGTGGTCTAAAACCTTAACAGGTATTGAATGTAAAGCCACAAATTTATCTGAGATATAACAGTGGGATGCACCTGAGTCGAAGAGAGCGAGAACAGGATGTGAATGTACTCTGATGTTACCTGTAATCACCTCCTCTGAAGCCTCAGCCTCCTCTGCTGTCAGGTTGTAAGCCTGACCTCTGCCACGCCCTGCTGCTGTCCTACCTCCTCTCTGAACTGGGCGAACAACATGCTGTGGAGGAAGGGGTAGAGCTCTCCTCATCACCTGTCCCTGGTTCCTCTGCCCAAGTGGTCCTGGTAGCATCCTCTGTCCATTCGGTCCTTGAAGTGCTGGCACTGCTTGACCGGTTATCCCCACTCTCCTGTGGGGACAAGCCTCTATGGAATGGTCTCTGGATCCACACACCAAGCACAGCCCATTTGCCCTCCGGCAATTTGGTCGAGTGTGCCCTGGTTTCTGACAGTAGTTGCAGAAGGCAATAGGTTGGGCCGTCTGGTAAGGAGCTGGCCTGAAAGGTTGCCTCATCTGGACCTTCGCTGCTCTGAACGGGCCTCCTCTTCCCACTGGTACAAATGGCCGCTTCATGACCTGCTGTCTCATCTGATCCCCTTGCTCCTTCTCAAACCCACGCTCTACCTCCCGAGCGATGGTGAGAACCTCTGCATAGGTCTTCAGCTGCTGGGGCATCAGGTACATCTGAATCTTCATCTGTAGACCCTGCTGAAACCTGCTCGCTCGCTTCTCCTCGTCCGTTACCATATATGGCGCGAAGCGGCTCAGTCGAAGAAACTCCGCGGCATACTCGTCCACGGACTTGTTCCACTGCTGGAGCCTGATGAATTGTTCCTCCATATCTTTCTGTGCCGTAGCAGGGAAGAAGCGGCTGTAAAAACTCTTGGAGAAGGCGTCCCAAGTAACGGGCTTCTCCAGTCTAGCCTCCTCTGCGAGCCACCAAGTTCTCGCAACATCCTTTAACTGAATCTTTGCTACCTCAACTTGGTTCTCCTTCGGGACACGGGCTGCATTCAGTAGGTCTGCAGTGTCTGTCAACCATTGCTCAGCCTCCAATGGTTTCTCGCCTCCCGTGAAGATGGCCGGTTGCAGCCGTCGGAAGTCGGACACGTTCCCCGGCCTCTGCTCCTTCGGGGCTGCCAACTCCTGCCTAAGGAGCTCGGTCTGCTGTTGCTGATTTTCCATCTGCTGTTGCTGGTTTCCCAGCATGGTCTGAATGACCTTCAGGATATCAGCATTCTCTCCTCCTACGGGTCCATTCGGGACTTGCCCGATATTGTTACGACCCGATCGCCTCTCCATACCGAATGATAACTGGAATTGGAAACAAAGGAAAGGAGTTTAGGATACGAAGGAATTGATCAACGAAAGAAGCAAGAAGGACTCTATAACTTTGTACATTGTAGTTGGCATAAGCAAATTTCTAGAATTTGCCACTTGATTGTACTTTTAGGTGTGAGAGCCTAAGCTCTGATACCAACCTGTAACGCCCCGATTCCACGGATACGGGGACGTCACTGCGACGTATATACGTAGGTCATAAATTGCCCCCACGTATATACGCTAAGCATAAAAGTACAACAAAGATCAGAGTACACGACAAAGCGTGGTATCTTACATATATGCCAACACAAGAAGTACATATACAAAGTTATACACGACATGATAATCATTACACTTTACAAGTGTCTTTTATCATAACAAGTCCAAAAGACAATATACAGTATGTATACAAAAGGGGCTCACAAGAAAAAGGAAGATCTCGCGAGTCAATGGAGAAGAGTCTAGAGCTGATCAGCCTGCTCACTCAGATACGCTTGGTCCTCTGTGGATGGCTCCACTTCGTTCCAAGCCTCAGAATCTGAATATGCAAATCCAAAGGATCAAGACATATAAACAATAGATAGCTACAGCCAAGTGGCTAAAGGACGAGTACAAGTGAGATGGGACTATATAAGGTATATCAACTAACAGATATGAAAAGCATGAATAGGTAAAGTCGTACAATAGATCTACAATTAACGTCTTATTATTATTACTTATCTTACTGTGATATCTAGCTATGTGACCCAGCGTCCCAGGGCACATAGATCCATATCCTAGTAAAACAAGGTTGTTATTGGAAATCAACGGTTGTATCGACGAACTATGTTTACAGTGGATCCCGTACATGCCCGGGATAACGGTCCAGGATTGTTCCGTTGCTTGGTGACGGAAGCCAGCCGCTAGGCCATTCAGGAGGGACTTATGTATGCCCTTATCATGATGGTACCAGTAATAGAGGGAGCAAGCACTCCCCTCGGTCCCCTGGAGGCCCACAGGTCAGACCGGAACATGAGTTGCACAACATTCCTAAAAGCCACTGTAAACACGAACACATATCGATATCCGCATGTTTTCCCCCGACCCATGTGTAAGTTGGTCCATTTTATGCAAAAGTCAAGTGTATCATGCTTGGTTCAAGTGATGGCATGATAAGTGGTGATATTCACATTTTAACAAATTATGGAGCTATGATATGTAATAACAAGTCATGAAACAGTATGAGATAATGTCTATCAAGTAACATGTCATGTAGTATCAGTTAAGATGCAAGAACAAGAATAATATGCCACACGTATATCAACAATAAGATCCAAATTCAGAATAGAATCAACCAAGTCAAACAGTCAGAATTAGTCGACTAGGTGGAGGGGTTAGTCGACTAATAGGGGTCTTAAGTCGACTAACAGTCTGAATTAGTCGACTAAAACTGGGAAACAGAGAGTTGGGTTTCTGTTTCAGGAAAGTTAGTCGACTAGAGTGAAATGTATAGTCGACTAACAGATACCTAAGTCGACTAATAGGGGGGCTAAGTCGACTAAAACTGTGATACAGAAAGTTAGGATTTATTCCAGGAAATATTAGTCGACTAGGTGAAAATAGTAGTCGACTAGGGGTCTCAAGTCGACTAATATCGAAGCTAGGTCGACTAGGGCCGAGAGTTGGTGTTTTCTGGTCCAAAGAAAGATTAGTCGACTAGGCTAAAAATGTAGTCGACTAGGGGGGTCTAGTCGACTGGTAATATGGTTTAGTCGACTAAAACTGGGAAATCAGAAAAAGTCACGTTTCAGAACAATTGGGTTAGTCGACTAGTCTCTAGGTCAAGTCGACTAATTCTGGGAAAACAGGGTACAGAACAGATTTTATGGTGATTGTTTGATGGGCTAAAAATACGATTTTTATGGCACAAGTGTACATGAAAGATCAACACAAGTAAACCAGGAAGTTGTCTAGTCTTAGTGAGTAAAGATACTCACTTTGAACGGTTAAATCGAGGCTTGACGAGTTCCGAAAAGATCGTGTCGATAAATATCACCAAATGATTCCACGGCGATACTACGGACGATCACAATCCAAAAGCAGTCGTGGCTTGAAAAGGAAATGAAGACCTTGTGGTGTTTTGGAGTTAGGGTTTGAGATGGAGAAGAAAATGGTGAAGGTTAATTTCTTGGTGAAGTGAAGAAAAGAGAAAAGATTTGTAAAGGAAAGGATTTATATAGGTTTTGATTTTTGTAAAGGGAATGCAAATAAAGAAATTGAGAGGGGTTTTGTGCAAAAATAGGGGAGATGAGGTGTCTCCCTTGGCCAATGGTGGCCGGCCATGAGAAAGAGAGAGAGAGATGTATTAAATGAGGGGGGTTGGTGAGAATGTGTGGAGATGGAATTTTGGAAGAAAATGGAAATTTGAAAAATGGAATTTTTTTGTGGTTGTGAAGGAAGGAAAAGAAAATAGGAAAAAGGAAAAAGAAAAGAATTGATAAATGAAGAGATTTTCTTGGTCTTGGAAAATGAAAATACCGGAAACACGGATTCCTAGGTTCAAGTCAAGAATGCGGGAAAACATTTCGGAAAATACCGAAATCGTCCGAAATTTAAGTATCTCGGAACGACCCGTAATTTTCACCAAAAATCAATAATAATATATGAAGACGTATAGTGAAATCTGTTTGAAGAAATACCTTATAGTTTTAAAACTAAAAATCCCGGAATCAGTTACCTACCGACTCCGAAAGAATTTTCATAAATTTATAAAATTCTCAGAAAAAGTATTTAGATAAGAAATGTCATTCTAAGAAATAATGTCTAAAAGATTTTCTTGAAATTCCTAACTGTTTGGGAATTAAAAATCCAAGAATCGATCAGCGATACTGGTCGACACCGGTTATGAAGAAATTCATTTTAATTCTAGAAAATTCCAGAAATTCACCAAAAATCTAATATATTAGAAAATGATATTTGAAATTGAAATTGGTCAAATACGGGAAGTAAATCGAAAAATACGATCGAAAAGCTGAATACGCAACTTAGTACGTATTACGGAAACGGGGTATTACAGTGTATGTGTTGTGAACTTGAGCATTATCATACTATTCTAATCTTTACAATTTGGATCTAAATACAAAACTAAACTATGGTACCGAAGTCTTCTTGTAGAGCGCAAACTCCAAGCCGACTCGATCCAAAACTTCTTGATCCACCGAGCAAGTGCTATATATGATCTTTGACGCTCGGGCTCTTGAATCAACAAGTGAAGGCTTCCAACTCATCTTGTTGAAGCTAATCACCAACTAATAACTTGATTAATGATCTGAAACTAAAATCACAAGATTATTAGTACACATAACTACATGAGTTAATCATCATCAAAACTAGGGTGGAAGGCCTTTGGGCCAACAATCTCCCCCTTTTGATGATGACAAAACTCATGGAGTTATATATGCATGGATTAAAGTTAAGCTTCAAAGAAGCTCCCCCTTAACTCATGCATAAACAAATAAACAATAAATAGTATGCAATAAAGGCTCTTAAACATGAATGCATATAAATGTATAAACAAAAAAAAAAAGGGTTCTAGATAAAATGTTTAAAACAAAACATGCTCTAGATACCAATTCTAATGAAATGTTTAAAACAAAACATGCTCTAGATACCAATTAATACCAATTAAATTAATACAAATTAAAACAAAACATGCTCTAGATACCAATTACACTCTAGATACCAATTACAAAACATCCAATTACAAAACATGCATGCATATATAAACCCAAATTCTTCTCCCCCTTTTTGTCAATCATCAACAAAGGGGTAAAAACCAAAACAAAACAAAATCTTCTTTCCCTTTTGTCTAAAACAAAAACAAAGTCAATTAGAGGTGACAATCAATTAAGGTACCAATTGAAAATATGTCAAAGAATAGCATCTTGATACCAATTGAAAGAAAACAAACAAAAACAAAAAGATATTGATACCAATTTTAAGCAAAAACACATGAAACATTTTGATACTAATTTGAAATTAAACATAATGAATTTTGAATGTCTAAAACACAAATATTTTGATACCAATTGTAAATATTTTCATTTTAAACATATGATATCAATTTGAAATTTTCAATCATAAAGTAAGGGAGTGAGAATCAAATACCAATTGAGAAATCACCAATTGAAAGACAAAATCAAATTTTCTCCCCCTTTATGAAATACCAACTAAAATGATGCATGGGCTTGATACCAATTTAAAAGTAATCAATTGAAATAAAATTAAAGCTCAAGCACTAGCATAAACAAGATTTTGTGCTTAAAGATATAGGGATATAATAAGCACAAATAAAACATATATATGTGTGAAAAATAGATACCAATAGAAATAGATATTCTTGGAATTGAAACATACATACATAAAAAATATATATGAGTATACAAGAAATGTCAAGATTGATACCAATTGAAAGAATTCAATGATACCAATTGAAATAACAATAAGATCAAATGTATATCTCATATAACTACCTCCCAATCATGGTTCAAGATTTAAATGATTTTCATTATAAAGCATGCATGAACATGATCTCCATCCATTCTCCCATTGAAGGTAGGGGTTTTCAAAAATAGGTTTGAAAATAAGCTTTGTTTGAAAATCTCTACCATAGTGAAGAATACGAACTAGTTATAGGAAAAACTTTTAAAACTAGTACGAAATCCTTCAAGTAAGGAATAAAATAAAATTGTTTTTCATGAAACACATGTAAATCACATGATCACTAAACACTCAAAGTCCATAAAGCTCATATCAAATTCTCATGAAAAACAAATCATGAGTAAACTAATAAAGTGAGTGTACAAGTAAAATGTGACACATATCAACATGAAAATATTCAATTAGGCTCATATGAAATTCCTTGAAAACATGAAGACATGAAAAGCTAGATTTTCATTTCCAATAGAAATTACCAAAAAAAAATGAAAATCATCAAAACGATTTAAGCTTCAAGGCATATGTATGTCATATACAAACTAAAGTATTCATACATATTCTAAACAAAATGAGCCCACAAAAGTATATGCATGAAGGCATGTGGCTCAAGGATGTACATGTATAATCAATAGTTTGGATAAGATAGACATATACATGAAGTTAAACAAATAAACACGAAATCAAGAAAAACTAAATTTTCACCAAAACTTATTTCATTTCAAGGTATATGTATGAATTGTCAACACAATAAGTGTACATACATATCTCTAAACACAATTGAGTCCATATATATAGATTTGCATGAAAGGCAAATGACTCAAAGGGTATGCATGTATATCTTAAGGTTTGGCAAAATAAATATATACATGAAATGAAAACTCATATACACAAAACAAATCCAAAAATAGGAATACAAGTTTAAAATGCATAAATCATCAAAACTAGGCTATCCTAGCACATTTAATGGGTACAAATAAGCATCCAAGCACAAACATATATAAAGATTTATTTGTTTCCCACTACATGTGCAAGTATAAATTCTAGTCGTAATGAAAACTAACTTCTAAACAAGTAATCAAATCATTAAGCATAAAATGGGAATCATAACCCAACATGATAAACATAATAACAAAAAAAAATCATAGTCAACCATATGATTAGCATGACAAGACATGTACATTAGATCTAAGATTAACATGATAGCTAGAACATAAAAAGAACACAAGATATGGGTCCATACTAAACATGGGTGTCTCAACAACTAATCATGTAAATCAAAAGTCTAATAAACATGGCAAACATCATACTAATCATGAAACAATAAAACAAGAATCATTAAAACAAAAATCATACAATCATAAACATCCAAATGGTCATAATGCATATGCATGTGCATTAGATCTAGGGCATACATGTTAGTTTAAACAAGGTGAGAACACTAAATATAGATCCATATAAATCATGGGTGCTCAAGTAACTAAACATGTATAACACTATTCAAATGAGCATGGCATAAGCATGATGAACAATAAACCATGGCATGCTATAAATAGATGAACATGAAAAGCATGCAAATAAAAATGGGAGTTAGAGAGTGATACCGAAACCGATGAAGGTGCATCTCTAATTCTTCAAACCACGGTGGTCCTCCCACCAAATCTCCTTGAGAGTGAAGCATCCAAATGGTTCACTTTTAAGCTTAGAACGCATCCACCTCAAGGCACCAATACTCTCACGTGATGCGAGAGCTCCCACCTACATCAAAAAGCATAAAGGTGGTCTTTGGTACCCATTTTCTTTTGGGTCCATGGGGGTTAGTATCTTTCCTAACCCAAACAAGATTAGTTGCTAAATTTTCATGATAAACACGATCATAACAAAATCTAGCAAGGTGACCTTTTCGGCCACAATGTGTACATGTGTACACATGAGCATACGTGTGATGGTGGTGACCGTGGAAAGCATGTGCATGCCGTGTAGGGTGTGCATGCAAAGATGGACCTTGTTTCTTGTGAACCAAGGTTTCCAAACGTGAATGATTCAAAGTGCATTGGCTCAAAGTGGAGCCCAAACATTCAACACTTTTCTTCAAAATTTTTATATCATTTTCAATAGTGGAAGATAAAGTGGAACATGAAATAGGTGTGCAAGTAGAAGAAGAAGCTATACTAGCATGGCACACATGAGAATCAATTTCAATTTTCAAAGATTCATTTGTCTTTAAAACCAAATCCAATTCCTTTGTAATTGAATCAATTTTATTTTTTAAGGAAAGGTTATCTTTAAAAGTAAAATCCAATTTTGAAGATAAAATCTCATTGTGCTTCACAGCATCATCACAATCATTTTTGTTTTCAAAATCTCAATCTTATCAAGGGCAAGGTCTAGTTGAGATCTTAGTGAGTCACGTTCACTAGTGATCTCTTCCTTTTCTTGCAAAACCAATTCAAAATTAGAACACAAATCCTTTAATTTATTTTTTAAAACAAGGTTGTCCTCTTTCAAAAGATTGTGTTTTTCCAATAAATTTTCAAGCTTTTGAGCAAGTTCCAAATTTAAAGTTTGAACTTCAAAACAACCATGGCAATAGGAACTAGAGCAATCATCTAATTGAGTGTCCGATTGTACCTCAAGGGAGTTTTTCCTTGGACCATGAAGTAATGCTCTTCGGACTTTTCTCTCTTAGATCTCCTCATCTTGTTGATAATCCTTGGAAGCTCGGGAGACGTCAATAAGCTCCAAACTGCAAAAGCCGAATCATAACGATCAAACACCGGTAAAAGATGTTCACTAAGAGATGCTTTAAGTGCTCTAAGTGCTAAAGCATTAGCCTTTTTATGCTTGCTACTATTAGGGAATGATTCCATAGTGGAGGCTTGATAAACTAGATGTCCTAGTCTTTTCAAATGGCTACTCATATTGGCCTTCCAAACATCAAGTCTAATATGGTCAAACATAGGAGGGCTATCCATGAGAGCAAACTAAATGAGTGCAAATGAACAATGCAAATGAAGATTAGCAAACCAAGATCTCACTCCTAGGTGGTTAAACCTAAATATCAGGAGCACTAGCTCTGATACCAATTGAAAGATCACCTAGAGGGGGGTGAATAGGTGATTAAGCTAATCTATGTACTAAATGCAGAATTTAAAAACTAAATGCAATACACTCAAGTGCAATCAACAAATGATGCACACACAACCAAGCCAAGCAATAAGAATGCACAATATGAATAGTTGCAAGGCACAAAGTAAAGAGAGAGATAGGGAGAGAGTCAATGGATCAAGCGCAAACAACAAGATATGTTACGAGGTTCGAGCACCCAGCTCTACATCCCCGCCTTCGACACACGAAGGATTTCTAATCCACTAGCTAGTCCACCTAGGACTTTTACAAAGAGTACCCAACTCCTCTATTTACAACAACAACCTCCTCCTTGAGGCAAGCTCCAATCCAACAAACAATCACCTCACAACCCGAGGGATTAGCTCAAATCAAACACAAGGATCACCTCACAACTTGAGGGATACAACCCAAGGCACAAAGCCAAACAAAGATTGGGTTTTTAACTTGGTGGTCCAAACAACAACCACAAACAATTTCTTTCTCTCACACAAATATCCTATAGAAGAGATAGTAGATTTTAGCTCAAGTGTGGTAGCTCAAGTGTGGAGAAAACCAATGGGATGGAAATCAAAATCACAAAGAAAATCCTTGGGAAAAATTGAAACCAAGATATAGAAGATGAATCAAAACTCTTTTTCCCAAAACCCTTTTCTTTGAAATTCCAAACCCTAGCAAAAACACCAAATAGATTGTTCAATTTGAATCCAAAAACTTCTTTTGATTGCTGTGAAAACACCAGAGAGTAGGGAAAAATTCGCACAAAAAATCTTAGAGAAAAACTCTCATAAATGGGGTATTTATAGACCCCAGAAAAATATAGCCGTTGGCAGCAGAAAAAGCCAGAAATGAACTGCCGGTCGACCGGTCCGGTCGACCGTCCAACGGTCAATTTTTGCCCGTTGGCAGCTGCCGGTCGACCCGCCCGGTCGACCCAAAGAAACAGAGAGCTCTGCTCTCAGCCGGGTCGACCGTCCCGGTCGACCGTCCCAAAGCTGCCAAACGTGCACAGATTTGTGCACGTCAGTCGACCGGCCCGGTCGACCGACCTCAGTCCTAGTCGACTAGTCAGGTTACTAGTCGACTTGGTTGAAGCCTGGAACAGAAAATTGGATAAAAACATATTTAAAAATTCTTTTATCTTTTCTAAAAATCACCAAAAATAGTTTTATCATTTTGCATTGATATATAAACATGTGGTAAAAAGTTTAGCTCAAAAATCGATCAATATGAACTATTTTTGTGTCTTATCATTTTTACCAAAAACCAAAAACTGTATTTCTAAAACTTGGATTTTGAATAGAAAATACGTTTTGTCCAAAACTCTTCCAAATACAAAAACATGATATTTAAACAATATTTAGGCATGATGCATATGGATAGAAATCCAATATACATGAAACAACTATATATCCATGTTTTTGTCAATAATTCCAAAATATGTTTTGTCAAAAATACCAAAACATAAAACACATGAATAAGTGAGTCAAAACTAAGTTTGTCTAGAAAATTAAAGCATCTATGTATATAGAACAAATCATATATACATTAAACCATGTAAACTATTTTTGATCTATCTATTCATGAAACCAAGATCGGTTAAACCTAAAACGAAAAAACCAAAAACTAATATTCAGAACATGAAACGTGTGTGTGTTGTGAACTTGAGCATTATCATACTATTCTAATCTTTACAATTTGGATCTAAACACAAAACTAAACTATGGTACGAAGTCTTCTTGTAGAGCGCAAACTCCAAGCCGACTCGATCCAAAACTTCTTGATCCACCGAGCAAGTGCTATATATGATCTTTGACGCTCGGGCTCTTGAATCAACAAGTGAAGGCTTCCAACTCATCTTGTTGAAGCTAATCACCAACTAATAACTTGATTAATGATCTGAAACTAAAATCACAAGATTATTAGTACACATAACTACATAAGTTAATCATCATCAAAACTAGGGTGGAAGGCCTTGGGCCAACATTCATGAGTCGGGTGAACGACTGACAGCGGACTGAGAGATTTGCATTGAATCTTCTGATATAAGCCAGCCTGCCTTGCAAGCCTCTAAGCTCTTTGAGATTCCTCGGTGGATGCATGCTCTGAATGGCTTTGACTTTGTCTGGGTCAAGATGAATCCCTTTTGATGTGACAATAAACCCAAGGAACTTGCCGCTTGAAACTCCCAAGAAGGATTTTGTCGGGTTCATATTCAGTTGATGAGCCCGCATTATGTCGAACATCGTTCTCAGGTCGCGAAGATGTTCATTCTTGTTGCGGCTTTTGACGGCAATGTCGTCGACATAGCACTCCACCGTTTTTTGGAGATGATCGCGGAAGATTGTACTCATTGCCCGCTGATAGGTTGCTCCGGCGTTCTTCAGTACGAAGGGCATTACAGTGTAGCAGTATACCCCCAATGGTGTTCGGAATGAAGTATGCTTCTCGTCGTCGGGATACATCTTAATCTGGTTGTACCCTGAAAAGTCGTCCATGAAAGACATTCTTTCGAATCCACATGTGTTGTCGATCATGACGTCGGTGATGGGCAGTGGGAATTCGTCTTTGGGACAGGCCGTATTGAGATCACGGTAGTCGATGCATATCCGTATTTTCCCGTTCTTCTTGAGGACAGGGACGATGTTAGCTACCCAATCTGGATGTTGTTCCTCCCGGATGAAGCCACATGCAATGAGCTTGTGGACTTCGGCTTCAATAGCTTCCATGATGTTTGGGCGAAACCGACGTTGTTGCTGCTTGACTGGCTTGACGTCAGGCTTGATGTTTAGACGGTGCATAGCGACCTGTGGATCAAGTCCGGGCATATCTTCGTAGCTCCACGCGAAGACGTCTATATACTGTCTTACGAGTATTATCAATTCTTCCCTTTCTGTAAGTGATAGGCTTTCACTTATAAAGATGGGCTTAGGGTGGTCTTGATTACCCAAGTTGACCTGCATCACCTTGTCTTCAGTAGGTGGTTCGCGCGATTCGAATCGCTTTTCCCATTGAAGGTCTAATTGTTGGGCCCATAGTTCCTCGTCAGTGGCTTCTGCGGGCTCCAATTGACTGCTTGAGGTTATATTAGCAGTGAGGTTTTCGAACATTCCTCCTATACTGACATCTGAATCCCACTCAGAGGATGAGGCTGAATGTGATGGAACTGATCCATCGTCCTTGGCTTGAACTGTTGCTGACGATGTGGGTGTAACATACCCTAACCCCCTGCGTGTACTATCATAGTAATTTACAGGCTTCTCTTTAGGCACAAAGTTCCACATCAAACCGCGCCTTCCTTTTCTGAAATTCAGGCCTGCTCCATGCTTCAAGTCGTATCCCATTTTCTTCATAATATGGCGCGCTGACTGCGCGTAATGAAAGAATTGTCGTGTGTCTGAGTCTGAACTTGAATCTGCGACCGTGGGTCCCCGTGGTTGGGTTCTACCGAAGATTATCGGTAACTGACCTTCTTTGGATGGCGGGATCACCAAGACGGCCCCTTCTGCGGATTCCATGGGTGTACTGGATGCACTTGGCTTATGTAAAGGCATGTGTAGGGAGCTATCCGTCACGGATTCAAATAGCCCAACAGTCGCGGGATAATCAAAAGAAATATTATCATTAATTACCCATTCACCTTCATCCTCTGAAGGAGTATTACATAGGGGATTATTGAGACATGCTATAATTGGTTCACCAATCAGAATGGCCGGCATGCCTGCTTCGGATTCTGAATCCGCCTCATTACCACTTTCATCATCGTCCGGCAATGGTTCTTTGAGTGCTCCACCGGCCTCTTGATACAGGAGAGCGTCAGTGAAGTAGTTTTCCACCCCTTTGAATGGTTGCTTTTCAGCAAAGACAGTTCGTACTGTCGCGTCATCTTCAACATATTTGAAGCATTGGTGCAGAGTAGAGGGAACGATCCAGTTGGCATGGATCCATGGCCGTCCCAGCAGCAGGTTATATGATGTGTCAGCGTCAATGACATAGCATGTCACTTCTGACTTCAGGCTCCCGATTCTGCAACGGAGTCGAATTTTCCCCAGTGGATGACTGCTCCCGGCGTTGAAACCGTATATTGTAGTAGTGGTTGCGGACAACCTGTACAGCGGTATGCCGAGGAAGTAGAGAAGCCTTTGGGGATGATGCTGAGTGCGGACCCCGGATCGACTTGTATTCTTTCAATGCACGTTGGACCGATATATCCGGTATAGTACAGAGGTCGATCGTGCTTGTTGTCTTTGAGAAGCATATCTTCCGCCGTGAATGTAATAGCAGGCACCTTGGATTGTGTATGATGACATTCTGGGCAAGGAGACTGAACGTCGTTGATAGGGATCTCAGGCATGCATGTCAGAAAGGATTCTGAATTGGCTAGCGCCTCCCTGAGTGCTTCTCTTGTTTCTTTCGAGAGGCGAAGGAGCTCGTGTATAGTGATACAAGCTGGGATATTGGCCAGCTGAGTCAATATGTCAAACTGAAAGGGCGTATCAAACCCTTGGCCTGGTGGCTTCTTCAACACGTGGTCGAATCGTACCTCCTTAGGCCTCTCTTTTCTCTTGGTTGGGATTGGAGTGGATGCTGGTACTTGTACTGACGTCGTTTGCTGTTGTGTCTCGTCAGTAGACTTTTCATACTGCCTCAAGTATGATTTTTCGGATCGGGTGCCCGTCTGTTGAGGCGTATCGGCTTGCGCCGTGCAAGCAAGCTTTTCCCCTTCTGAATCGCTGAGAGAAGCTGATGTAAAGTTCCCATCGTCTGGCAGGATGGAAATGACATTGCAAGATTTGCCCTTTGACTTGGGCTTCTTTGAATCCCACTGCACGTCTTGGACGAGGTTTGGGTGTATCCACATGACTTCTCCTGTCTCCAATGTTAAGGGAACAAGACCCTTATTGTTTTGAGTTGTAGCTGGAGGATGCTTGACGTCCAACCGTGGAGCGAGGACTGGATAAGTTCCGTCAGGAACTGTGACCTTTGGAGTTTTGCCGAACTCGAGGGTCACCATATTGGCAGTGACTTTCTTCTGCTCCGTCTTCAACGTCAGAACCCCGGCATCGACCAGGGCTTGTATTCTGTCCTTGAGGACATAACACTTATCAGTAGGATGGTGGATCATCCTGTGGTAGAGGCAGTATTTAGGGTCGTTTGTGCGCCCTATCTCATTGGGACGCCGAGCATTTGGCAGTTTCATTTTGTTCCCTTTGTGGAGCAGATGGAATATCGTGACCACCTGATCGTCTTTGAAGGAATACTGCTTTGGAGGGAACTTAGGCTCCTGATTGTTGAAGCCGCTCTTCTTGGCCTTCGACTGCACATCTCCGGATAACTCCACAGACATAGTTTCTTTGCCTTTAGCTTGAGAAGATTGCGGTAGGTCGCTACGCCCTTTGTTGTTCATCCCCCACTTGCCTCTAGGGGCGGATGGTTCAAACTTTTTAGCCGACTTCTCGGCTATCTCTGCTTGTTCGACCAATTCCTTCCAAGTGTGGGCTTTGACAGCCCCCATGCGAACTTCCACTTGGTCTAAGAAGTTGTGTCTGCATGTCTGTAAGAGCATGGGTAGTGGCATCCCTGCTGGGTACATTAAGGATAAGTTTCTGAACCGTTCAATGTAGTCACGGACAGATTCGCCCTTCCTCTGCACAGTAGAGAGGAGCTTGTCCATGGTTACTTCGGTATCGTCCTCATAGAAACGAGAGAGGAACCGAGTTTTCAGGTCGATCCAGGAGTTGATAGAGCCTAAGGGAAGACTTCGGAACCAGTCAAATGCCACCCCCTTCAAGGTGCCAATGAATAGCCTAGCCATGATGGCGTCATTGCTTATAACATTACCAGTCTGAGACCGGAAATAGTAGATGTGCTGATTTGCCGAGCTCTTTCCGTCATAGGTATGCAACGTTGGTGGTTTGAACTTCGGTGGATATGGTACCGAATCCCACTCCAGCGGATAAGGACGGACTGCCCCTACCTTCTTTAATTCATCCCTCTGAACTAGGGATGCGATTTGAGCCTGGAGGCCCTTAAGGACTTCGGCGTCTAAGGAAGAACCCTTCTTGGATTTCTCCGGCTTGGGTTGCTCATTGCTGAAGTGTTCCTCCTCATCGTGATTGCTCCCGGCATCATTGTTATTCCGGTTACTGAGGAGTTGAGCAAGCATCTGTTGAATATTGTCCAAGGCTTCTTGCTGGGTTTTGGAAGTTTGCTCTTGAGCTTCCAAGGTCGTCGTTAACATTATCAGCCATATTGACTGATGCTCTGCCCGTTCGCACCGAGCTAACTGTCGCTGAAGAGGCGTATCCACTATCTTCATCTTCTTCGTCCGATGATTGGAGTGATCTCCTGGGCTCTGGCGAGGCTAGGGCCGTCGAGGAGGAAGGCTGTTCATAACTGTAGGGTATCGCCACCCTGGATCTGGTGTTTCAGAAAACACCTTCTTCATGCACCAAGACTTCGCCTAAGCCTGGGCTATAATCTGGATCTGGGGACCCTCGTCCTCTTCCGGTCATGTTGACAGATACGGAGGCTGGATCTCGTGAGGTGCTCATTTTGCTGTGTTTCCTCGGGGCCTGTACCGATAGCCGATCAAAAACTGACCGTCGTCTTGGAGGCGTGGCGGGGATTGGTCCCAGCCGGCAATGGACCGAGTGGAGTGTCACCAGCTGACATCCCACTTGTTGACAACAGGGGGAAGAGGTTTGTCTATCCGTCAACAATTCCCTCAAATCAGACCCGGTTGGGTCTTTGCAATCGAGCGCAAAGGCTCTTTTGGATCGCACATAGGACGATGTCCTGCTTCTTTTATCCCTGCAGATGGGATTAGCACTGAATAGTGCTTTGGTTCTAGCTTTGCCATCAGACGTGAGCTTAGTGCTTGACGCACTGGAAAGCGGAGCACGCTGTGGTGCTTTACCCGCTATGCTGCTGCGAAGACAATTAGCCTTAGATAGTACTTTGGCTTCAGCTTCGCGGCGCGTACGCTGTGGTACAGTAGCTTCGCTCATGAGAACGAGGCCAGTGCGAGGCATTGCTACTCTTAAATTGGACGACAGTATGATTGCCGTCGTAGCTTTATGATTGGAGCAGACAGGCATCCTGCCTTTTTCTTCGCGAGAGAGGCGCGGTTTAGGCGTAGCTACGCCTGAAGCTTCGGTTGGAGACTTCTGTTTAGGCTTTCATACCCGCCTTGGCAGAGGAGACTTAGGTTCGCAAGGAAGCTGATTAGCCACACGCGAGGCTAAGGGGTGTTGGCAGAATTCTGCTTCTGATTTCTGCTTTGAAACCTTGGTCGTGGAAAACTTCCTATGCTTCCGTGCTCGAAGCATTGGGCCACCCCTAGAGAGGACTTCTTCAAATCTTCCTTGATCGAACTGAACCACCAAGTTCTCACAAGTAAAGGAATCAGACTGCGGACGTGCTTCCTTGTTGCGCCAAATAACCGCAGTAGGTTCGCAGAGAACCTTTTCTGTCTCCGCATAGACTTTCCTTGAAGATTTAGCCAGAGAGGCTCTGGCTGCACCAGTTTTTCTGAATTCAGAGTTAGACCCGAAGGTCTGTTCATCGCATTGCGACACTTGATTCTCGGCAGTGGAGAATTTCTTCCCCAGTGGAGTCGCCATCTTGTTTTTCCATTATGTTTACAAAGGGGAAAACTTACAAAAAAAAAGGGTTAAGGAGCTAAATTACAAGTATTCCTTAAAAGATTACAAGTAGATCTCCTCAGAGATTCTGGAGAAGTGTGCCGATAGGAGTCTAGTCAGCGCGCGACCACTTTGTCCCTTTGACGATGCGAGCGATGAGATTCCCTTCTCGCCTGATTCTGGGAATCAGAGAACAGAAGGTTGGTAGAACCCTCTTGCTGCTTCTCAAAACCGCCTTCAATTAGGAATTCCTTCTCGCATGGTTCCAGAGATTCCTTGAGAAGAAGGTATTAGGGTATCAGCACCCTGATTAGAGAAAGCAATTCTCTAAAAGGTCTCTGAATTCGAGAGCGCACGGTGCTTTTTGAAGAAGTCTCTGCTTGTGAAGTCCTCTTGTGTATGTCTCTCTCGTCTTCTCTCCTTGTACCCCTGATGGGTTATTTATAGGGAGAGCAAGGGTATAACCGTCCCTTGAAAATATGAAAACAGATTGAATCAAATCTGTTTAAATCTGGAAAGTAGCCTTGCTGCGAGGCTAGGATCAGCTTCTGCGAAGCTAGAAAAGGCAGGTCGGTTGATCCTCTTGATCCTTTCCATATCGTTGGAGGATTTTCCCTGATCTTCTTACTCGTTTTAGAAGAGTCAAGATATTGTGGCAATCAACTGCCAAATTTGATCTCTGATTTGATCTTAATTAGATTTGATCTGATTGGATCCGATCTCATCCGGAGATTTGATTGGTCAAAGGTTGACCATAGCAGATCAATAGCGGAACTGTCCGCATTGAGCTCGTAGCGGAGCTAGAGGCAGCTTCTGGCGAAGTCTGAAAGAAATCCTTTGGCGGAGCTGGAAGTCCTCTGTGGCGAAGTTTGCGAGTTAGCTTCTTGGCGAGGCTTTGGATGACTTCGAGGCGAAGTCGAGTGATACTAGCCTCTCAGGCGAGGCTATCCCTTTGGGCTCATGTAATGCTAAATGCTAGCATCTTAGACCTGCTGAGGTCTGTTTAGAAACAATTCGGGTTCACTGTCTGCTTGCTGGATCAGTGGAGTCCAAGTTGCTTCCTTGTCCCTCAGAGATGGGTGAAACTGGTCTTCAGCTCGTCTGTCACTTGTCTTTTGTAAATGTCAACAAGTTTAGACATTTGTTCGGACCATAAGAATCTTGTCTTTTTTAAGTGTCAACAGAAGTCAATAATATTCGGATTCAGAAAAGGGAAGTGTATTGAAATGATATAAATACCAAAATTAGGAGTTCATTATTGATGTAAGTTATATCTTTCAGTGGTTGTGCTTATGTCCTTCCGTTCTATTCGTCCTAGACAAATGTTAAACGAGTCGTATATATAGGGAGGGAGAGCAATAGAAACTTTGTCTAGTGTTACTTTTTTTCTTCAAAATATGTTCAGTTAAAAACAAAAGAAAGAAAGAAAGAAGAGTGAAATCGGTGATGTGATTTGGTTCTGAGTAAAAAAAATGAGTGAAAACAAAAGAGAGAAGAAATATGGATTCAGAAAGCGATAATTGGAAACCAAAGAAAAGAAAAGAGAAGGCTTAGAGAATCTAAAAGAAAGTTTTAAAAGAAGTTTTTAGAAGAAAGCTTTGAGAAAAGAAGTGCAAAAAGAGTTTGAAGAAAATTGAAGAAGTGAAAGAAAAATTGCTTGAAAAGTTTAAGTTGTAGAAAATGGGAAAGATTGCATGGCTAACATTCTATTAATGAACCCCACTAACCTTTAACTTGCTTGAAGATAGGGCCTCACAATGGATCTTTGATCTTCATGAGTCATGTGTGAAAAACACCTAGAGGGGTTTGGATAGGTATTAGTGCTAATCTAATGCTCTTTTTGAACAAATATAGATGAATGATACAAGCAGTCACTCAAAACAAGAAATTGAAGCTGAATTCCCCGTGAAGGACTTTAGAACTTCTCCTCTTTGATTCCTCTAAATTATGCATTGAGGTGCGTATTGCTTTCTTGTTGAGATGAGTAAAGATCAAAAATGCAAGTAGATGAAATGAGTGCAATAATGAAATACAAACAAGTAGTATCACAAGTAAGGAATGTAAAACAAAAAAGAGCAAAAAGGAAATCAATCGCAAACACAAGTAATTTGTTTTGAGGTTCGAGCCACAGCTCTACATCCCCGCCACTAAATCCACAAAGGAATTTCCATACAGGAACCTTTACAGCCAAGGGATTACAAATGGTCTACACAAGACCGGAGTATGCAACTCCAACAAAGCTAGCCTCTACAAGAGGAACCTCAACACAATGGAATACAAGACACTTGGTGATCAAAAGATCACAAACTCTCTCTTACAACTTCTTATAGAGTGGAGTATGATTTTTGGCTCAAGAAGTAAGTGAGAGAAAAATTTCAGAAGAAGAGATTTAAAAGACTTGGAAACCAACTAAAAACTTTTACAATTGAAAGAACTTAGAAAATGAAAGCAAGTAAGCTTTTCTTCTCTTTTGAAAACTTGAAACTAGGATGTTTTTTTTTTGTGGAAAACTAAAGACCAATGACCTCTATTTATAGGGAATGGATAAAAATCATTCATAAGTGATACTAGGTCATTAGGGTGAGTTAAGCCCCTTAGAAACAAAAAATAGCCGTTGGAATCACTAGAAAACAAAACAGATTCAAAATATAACCGTTAGGGCAATCTGGACAGCTGCCGGTCGACGGCAAGCTACTTGGCAAAAGAGCCGTTGGCTCCGGTTGACCGCCCTGTCGACCTCCGGCTATATATAAAACAGAATATTGATGCAGTCGGTTGACCGGTCGGTCGACCGCAGGGTCTGTTGGTCGACCGGCCCGGTCGACCGGCAGACGTGCACAGATGTGCACGCCCATGGCATAAGGCCCGGTCGACCGATCTGGCCAGAAACAATACCGGTCGACCGGTCCGGTCGACCGTAAAGGCCTGAAAGAGATTTTAAAAGGTTTTTAAATTTTGAAATATTTTTAAATGGTTTGGGTTTAAGTAGCATGCTATAGGAGATAACATACATGTTTTAAACTAGATATAAAAATTTGAAATATTTTGAAACATGTATATTAATCAAACATGCACCAAAACCAACATAATCAAAAACTTGTATTTTGAAAAGTGTATTTTTGTGTGTGTGTTTTCTTAAACACAACTATCATATCCTTACTCTTTAACATACTAATTCTTACAATGGTTCTAGGTGACTACAAGATCTTCAATTTGGGCTTTTTCATATGCATCGTTGAATAACTTGAATTTTTGATCCTGTATTGAGTCAACTTGAGTCAACACCATCTTCCTTTAGGGAAGAAAACATCTTGAATCCCTGAAATAATCTTAAACACTTAAACATGATTAGTACAAATAACTATATATATTTTATAATCATCAAAACTCTAAAACTGGGTGATTGTACCCTTGGGCCAACAATCTCCCCCTTTTTGATGATGACAAAACATATAAGTTATTTAACAAAAAAAATAGAAAAGGAGCTTGAAAGCCCCCCCTCAAATAATGCTATATACCAAGAATATGAACTTTACCAATTTTGCATGAAAAAGAATAAAAATGGCATGAGAAAGAAATAATAACTAAAAAGTATTTCTCCCCTTTTTCGTCATGCATCAAAAAGGGTCAAATTTAATAAACAAGTTTTGAAAAGTATTTGTAAAAATTTTATGAATCCATGACACAAACATTTAATTCACCAAAAATTTTGAAAAAACTATTATAATCTAGTGGTTTGGTAAAAATATCAGCAAGTTGAAAATCAATTTTAATATCACCTTTCTCATAATGATCTCTAAGAAAGTGATATCGAATGTCAATGTGCTTTGTCTTACTATGTTGATTTGCATTTTTAGTCATATGAATAGTACTAATATTATCACAATATTTTAATATGGTCATAATGCAAATCATAGTCAAGGAGAGTATGTTTCATCCAAAGGACTTGTGCACAACAAGCCCAGCCACAACATACTCTGCCTCGGCGGTTGAGAGGGCTACAAAATTTTGCTTTTTGGAAGACCATGAAACAAAACAATTTCCTAGAAACTGACATGTTCCACTAGTACTCTTCCTATCCACTCTACAACCCGCATAGTCGGCATTCAAAAAACTCGTCATGGAAAATTGTCCGGTCTTCGATACCCCAAACCCATTCCAATGGTGCCCTTAAGGTATATAATTATGTGTTTTACCGCAATCAAATGGGACTCTTTAGGACTTGATTGAAATCGAGCACAAAGACACACAAAACATAATGTCCAGCCTACTAACAATTAAATATAACAAACTACCAATCATACTACGATAGA
The DNA here is from genome assembly GCA_038442645.1 of Agave tequilana. Taxonomy (NCBI): domain Eukaryota; kingdom Viridiplantae; phylum Streptophyta; class Magnoliopsida; order Asparagales; family Asparagaceae; genus Agave; species Agave tequilana. Next base: position 36,742 of record JAVJIF010012626.1, read on the forward strand.
GTTTAATGTTTAAATTTATTCCTTGCTCATCCTTGTCAAGCTTTGTTGTGGTAGCCATGAGAGTTTTGCTTATCTTAGCGCCTTCAAGCCCAAATTTCTTGATAAGTTCCTTCGTGTACTTCGCTTGATTGATAAAAATCTCATCCTTCCTTTGCTTGATTTGGAGACCAAGGAAGTAGTTAAGCTCGCTCATCATAGACATCTTAAACTCCTCCTTCATGCATGATTCAAAATCTTTGTAAAGTTTTTAATTAGTAGAACCAAATATAATATCATCAACATATATTTGAACAATAAGAATATCATTTTCAACATGTTTAGTAAACAAGTAGTATCTATTGTTCCTTTAGCAAAACCATTAGAATTGAGAAATGAAGAAAGTCGTTCATACCAAGCCCTAGGGGCTTGTTTTAAACCATAAAGAGTTTTGTCTAGTTTGAAAAAAAAATCCGAATGTGTAGGATCAACAAACCCGGGGAATTGTTCAACATACACTTCCTCTTCAATAAATCCATTTAAGAAAGCACTTTTTACATCCATTTGAAAAAGTTTAAGGTCTTTATATGAAGCAAAAGCAAGTGTCATACATATGGCTTCAAGCCGTGCTACGGGTGCAAAGGTTTCCTCAAAATCGATTCCTTCAACTTGAGTGTAACCTTGGGCCACTAACCTAGCTTTATTCCTAACAATATTGCCTGACTCATCCAACTTGTTCTTAAAGATCCATTTAGTACCAATTGTTGGTCTATCATGGGGTCTAAGAACAAGATGTCAAACTTGGTTGCGCTCGAATTGATTGAGCTCCTCTTGCATGGCAAGCAACCAATATGAGTCGCCCTCAACTTTGAGGATGTTCTTTAGTTCAAAATGAGAAATAAATACATAGTGCCCATAAAGATCATGAAGTTTAAAACGAGTAGTTACCCCTTTTGATACTTCACCTATAATAAGATCCTTGGGATGATGTGGAGTGAATCTCCAATCATTTGGAAGTGGTTGTGTTGGCTCCACTTCAACTTCTTGAACTTCGCTTTCCCCATTAACCTTTGGCTTGTCCTCTTGAGTAGGTGAGTCCCTCAAGGTTATTCTCTCCATTTCTTCACCTAAGAAATCTATTTCTACAACATTCTCAACAAACACATTAGATTCCTTAAACTTTACATGTATAGATTCTTCAATAGTCAATGTAGATTTATTGAAGACTCTATAAGCTTTACTAGTGTTAGAATAACCAACAAAAATTGCTTCATAAGATTTTGCATCAAACTTTCCTAATTTATGCTTCATAAGATTTTGCATCAAACTTTCCTAATTTATCTTTAGTATTTAAAACAAAACACTTACAACCAAAAATATTGAAATAAGAGACATTAGGTTTTCTTGAATAGTAAATCTCAAAAGAAGTTTTAGAAGTATTTTGCATAAGAAAACCCTATTTGATATGTAACAAGATGTGTTTACGACCTCGACCTATAGGTATTAAGGGAGACCGTATTCATTTATCATTATCCTAGCCATTTCTTGTAATGTTCGATTTTTCCTCTCAACAACTCTATTTTGTTGTGAAGTTCTAGGACAAGATAGTTCATGCTTAATTCCATGTTCTTCGCAAAAAGTGGTAAAGGGTTGATTATTGAATTCACCACCTCTATTACTTCTTATTCGTAAAATAGAAGAATCTTTTTCCTTTTCAACTCTTTTTCTAAAAGTTTGAAAATGTGAAAAGGCTTGATTTTTATGTTCTAAAAAGAAAACCCAAGTAAAACGAGAAAAATCATCAACTAAAATGAAAGCAAAACGATTCCCACTTACACTTTTGGTTTTAGTAGGACCAAACAAATCCATATGAATCAACTCCAAGGGTCGTGATGTCATGATATCCTTGATGGATTTGAAAGAGGACTTGGTTTGTTTCCCAAGTTGGCACACATTGCAAATGCGGTCCTTTTCAAATTTCAAGCAAGGAATACCTTTCACCATTTCCTTGTTGTTTAATCTAGATAGATGGTCAAAAGAAATATGGCTTAATCTCCTATGCCATAATCAAGAGTCATCATTAAAGACATTCAAACAAGTAGCATTGCATTGCATATTAGACATATCAATCATGCATATATGGTTTTCACGAAATCCGAAAAATATACATGCATTAGTTTTTCTATCAATTACACTACAAACTAAGTCATCAAAAATCACATTAAAACCTTTATCACAAAGTTGACTAACACTCAAGAGATTATGCTTGAGGCCATCAACTAAAACAATATTTTCTATTATAGGAGATGTACCAAGTTTAATGTTACCTATACCGATGATTTTTCCTTTGGCATCATCTCCGAAGGTGACGGTGTCACCTTCATGATATCTTGGTAGAGTTGTAAAGTTGTTGATATCCCAAGTCATGTGTCTTGAGCAACCACTATCAAGATACTACCGCTCCGTACGTCTTTGAGCTTTGGAGTGTACCTACATCATGTACCTACATCATGTAACAAATTCGTTGACTTTGGTACCCAAATTTTCTTGGGTCCTTGAATGTTAGCATTACGAACCCAAACATGATTATGTGATGCATTTATCCTATCATAGCAAAATTTAACCAAATGACCCTTTCGGCCACAATATGTGCATGCATATACTTTACCATACATGAATGCATGATGAATGTGTGCGGTGTGGACATGTTTTGGATGTTTAGCATGATGAGAGTGTGAAGGTTGTCATTTATGAACATGGATGTGTGTAGCATGTGATTGTTTCTTTGGGATATGTTTCTTAGGAAACATAGCCTCTAGTCTAAATTTATCAAATTCACATTTCTTTAAAACTTCTCCTAATGAGTCAATTTTCTTCTTTAGCAAGGAAATCTCATCTTTATTAATTTGTGACAATTTACTTTTGCAAGAAATTTTATAGGCATCAAAATCCTTTTGAGTAGAAGTGAGAGTTGAAAACAATTCAACTTTTTCTTTAGTGAGAGTGAAAATTTTGTGGTTAAGTGATTCATTTTCCTTTTTCATTTTTAAATATTTCTTTTTTAGAAAATCATAATTTTGAGATAGTTCTTTAAAAGCTTCTCCTAATTCATCTATAGATAATTCACAATCTTCAATAGATGATTCAGGGGTTACCTTACTTGTGCTTTCATTTGCCATGAAACACATGTGGGCAGTGTCAATTTTCTCATCGGATTCACTCTCTGAATCCCAAGTAGCCTTTAAAGATTTCTTCTTGTATGGCTTCTTAGAGGTGGAAGGTTTGCCCTTGTTTTTCGGACATTCCGCAATTATGTGTCTTGACTTCCGGCAATTGAAGCAAATGATTTTCTTCTCTTCTTTATCTTGCCATTTCTTTCTACTTTGAAATTTAGCCTTGTTGTACATTCTCCGAACGTTCCTCACTAGAAGAGAAAGATCTTCATCATCCTCTTCTTCATCATCTTCGTCGGAGTAGGTGGAAGAGCTTTTGAAAGTGATTGCTTTCTTCTTTGGAGGAGCCATCTCTTCTCTTGCTTTTCGTTCCATCTCATAGGTCTTGAGATTCCCAATGAGACCGATGAGCTCAATTTCCTCCTTATCGTTGAGCTCCTTCAAAGTTGTAGCTTTGACTTCCCAAGATGGAGGGAGTGCACGGATGATCTTCCTCACTTTTTAGTCGTTGTCAATGCTGTCACCTAAAGAAGAAAGACCGTTTGTTATCTTTGTAAATTTTTTAACCATATCATCTATGGATTCATTTTTTTGCATGGAAAAATTTTCATATTGGAAACATAGAAGGTCAATTTTGGCCCTCTTTACTTGTGATATTTCCTTATGAGTGACTAGAAGGTGAGTCCAAATCTCATATGCGAATTTGCAGTGAATGACTCTAGCAATGTCATCGTCATTAAGAGCTTGAAGCAAGGCATATGTGCCCTAGCATTAGCATCAATCTCTTTCGTGATAATGTCAGTTCAAGTGTCCTCATCACCAAGGGGTGCGCTAAAAGGTTTAGTCACCACCTTTGCAACCCGGCTCCCTAAGAATTGCAAAAACATGGTCATCTTAACCTTCCATATGGGGAAGTTAAGGCCATCAAACTTGGATGGGGTCTTAATACCTTCGGCCATCTTTACTGAAGTGTATGATGATGAAATATGAAAAGAGTGATTAGCAATATAGGATCACTCTAAGGATGTTAAGGCAAGAACCTAGAGACCAAAGCTCTGATACCAATTGAAAAACACCTAGTGGGGGGTGAACAGGTGTTAGTGCTAATCTAATGCTCTTTTTGAACAAGTATAGATGAATGATGCAAGCGGTCACTCAAAATAAGAAATTAAAGCTGAATTCCCCGTGAAGGGCTCTAGAACTTCTCCTCTTTGATTCCTCTAGATTATGAGTTGAGGTGCGTAATTACTTTCTTGTTGAGATGAGTAAAGACCGAAGATGCAAGTAGATGAAATGAGTGCAATAATGAAATACAAATAAGTAGTATCACAAGTAAGGAATGTAAAACAATAGAGAGTAAAAAGAAAATCAATCGCAAACACAAGTAATTTGTTTCGAGGTTCGAGCCACTGCTTTACGTTCCCGCCTTCACCACTATGAAGGATTTCCACTAAATCCACAAAGAGAATTTTTACACAGGAACCTTTACACCCAAGGGGATTACAAATGGTCTACACAAGACCGGGTACCCAACTCTATAAAGCTAGCCTCTACACAAAAGGAACCTCAACACAATGGAATACAAGTCACTTGGTGATCAAAAGACCACAAACTCTCTCTTACAACTTCTTATAGAGTGGAGTATGATTTTTGGCTCAAGAAGTAAAGTGAGAGAAAAATTTCAGTAGAAGAGATTTAAAAGACTTGAAAACCAACTGAAAACTTTTGCAATTGAAAGAACTTAGAAAATGAAAGCAAGTAAACTTTTCTTCTCTTTTGAAAACTTGAAACTAGGATGTTTTTCTTGTGAAAAACTAAAGACCAATGACCTCTATTTATAGGAAATGGATAAAAATCATTCATAAGTGATACTAGGTCATTAGGGGTGAGTTAAGCCCCTTAGAAACAAAAAATAGCTGTTGGAATCACTAGAAAACAAAACAGATCAAAAATATAGCTGTTAGGGCAATCTAGACAGCTGCCGGTCAACCGGCAAGCCACTTGGCAAAAGAGCCGTTGGCTCCAGTCGACCGCCCGGTCGACCGCCGACTATATATAAAATAGAATATTGAGCTGCCGGTCGACCGGCCCGGTCGACCGGCAAAACTCGAAAGTTAGGGTGATGTAGTCGGTCGACCGGTCGGTCAACCGTAGGGTCTGTTGGTCGACTGGCCCGGTCGACCGGCAGACGTGCACAGACGTGCATGCCCACGGCCATAAGGCCCGATCGACCGGACGGTCAACCGATCTGGCCTGAAACAGTACCGGTTGACCGGTCCGGTCGACTGTAAAGGCCTGAAACAGATTTTAAAGAGGTTTTTTAACTTTGAAATATTTTTGAAATATTTTTAAATGGTTAAAGGTTTAAGTAACATGCTATAGGAGATGAGATACATGTTTTAAACTAGATATAAAAATTTGAAATATTTTGAAACATGTATATTAATCAAACATGCACCAAAACTAACATAACCAAAAACTTGTATTTTGAAAAGTGTATTTTTGTGTGTGTGTGTTTTCTTGAGCACAACTATAATATCCTTACTCTTTAACATACTAATTCTTACAATGGTTCTAAGTGACTACAAGATCTTCAATTTAGGATTTTTCATATGCATCGTTAAATAACTTGAATTTTTGATCCTGTATTGAGTCAACTTGAGTCAACACCATCTTCCTTTAGAGAAGAAAACATCTTGAATCCCTAAAACAATCTTAAACACTTAAACATGATTAGTACAAATAACTATATATGTTTTGTAATAATTAAAACTCTAAAACCGGGTGATTGTACCCTTGGGCCAACAATGTGGTGTTCTAATGAATTTTTTTCACCCTTCACTTTATGTTACACTGCAAAAACTTGAACAACACCCTATCAAAATCCGTTTTAAGGTGACATTCGAGTGAAAAATAAGTGCACTATCGGTATCGATAAAGATGCACATGCATTCTCCATATCAAAACAAGCAAGTTAGGCAATCAATAGATCATCAAGAATGATCGAGCCAAACTGCACAAAAAAAATATAGAAATTTAGAACAGTGCGAAGTCCTCAATTCTACCGTGTAGCCTAGGGCTAATGGATCGTGATCCACAGGGAGGGACAGCGATGGAAGCATTATGTAAGTTTTTTCTTTTAATTTACCAAAATTAGTTAATACTTATCTTCTCAGTTTAGAAAATAAAAATGTTAAGTTAAGTTAAGAAGAAGATGATAGATAAAGAGATGGTGGTATCGTTGTTGTTTTATCTATAAAAGAAAAAGAACCAAAAAAGAGATAAAAAAAGTGTTGATGCAAAAATTAGAAAAAAAAGAAATAAAATAAGAATATTTACCTCTACTATTGAACCATAATGAAATGTACCTTAGCATCGAGTAAAGAAAAGTAGTAGAAAGAATAAATGAGAGCAAGGCTTTGGCAAGATCGAGCACAACGAAGAAAAGTGGGAAACCTCCATTGATTGTCACCTTCAATATAAGCTTCTTGAAGAAAAAATTATAATAGTGTCACTCTACAATAACTCTTCCTCTCTTTTGATTATGTAACTCTCTCTAGCCTAAAAATAAATAAAATAAAGAAAATAAAAATTATATTGAAGAAGAAAAGAAAAACCTAAACTAAAGCTCTCTCTGAGATGGTGTTCTCCCCTTGCCTTTGAGATTGCAGGTATTTATAGAAGAAATGCAGAGGTTAGAGGAGTATGAAGATAGGGAAAGCTAACTTTTCTGAATTTGAATCCTCCTCTTATCTCCAAACTTGATTTGAGGTGGATATTCAGTTCTGATCTGCAGTTTGTTGGCGTGTTGATTACTGAATATCACTTATCAAATGATAGAATTAGAAATAATGATCAACATAAGAGTTGTAGCTCTGTAAGTCTGCTTTCTGGATCATCTTGAATCATCAGATTTGAGATTCTGTAGCGAAGGTTATGATTCAAATACTAAAATGTATCCAGTCAGAATCTGAATCAAACTTGCTTTATCTCATCCGTTAATCTTCTCTCTATCCATTTATCTCTCTGTATTTGATATTATCCTCAGTTGATCTTTAGCTAATCAAAATGGATTTATAGAAATCTGAATTTTGTCGATTTCTATTTGGTGCCATCTTTCTGATTTGCTCTGATCTTCAGCTGAACATTTGCCCCAATCCTTGATTTGTTCTAACTAGATCTGGGATCATCCTCAGCTAACCAAATAGATCCAGTTAAATCTGATTTTAACTGGTATTTATTTGATTTAATCCTCTTTCTCTTCATTATTATCTTCTACAAAATAGACATTTAAGACAAAGAAATTAGCAGATTTATTACACGATAAGTGTAGGAGTGTAATGTAAAGAATGCAAAATATGTATACGATCACACCCTCACACCTATCATTTGCTCGTCCTCGAGCAAAACAACAAAACTATACCAAAGATTATTAGACCACTTTCGCAGGTCACGCAATTGCACTGAGCTTGTGCAACAAGCCGTTAAACCTCTAGGTTTCCCCTAGAGGACGAGTTTTGTCTCGTGAGGGTTTTCAGTGGATTGCACTCACAAAATCCATAAAGAAAGAGTAACAAAGAGTTAGTATTTTCGAAAAGCATTTTGAAAGAGAAAATTATTTGAAATATTATTGTAAGATTTAAGTAATCTATAAATTATAAGAAATCGAATTTTTCATTCCTAAACTTAGTCTTTATTCAAAAATTTGTTATCAATTAAAGTAAGGAGTCAAATTGTACTTCTCATCTAGTCTATTACTTTACCCTAAGTCATATGCACCTTGTGACCGTGAAAATTTTGACTAAGGGTTCTTTAACTCTAACTCTTATGCCTTATTTATTTATATATATATATATTTTTTGGTGGTATCATTCCTTAGTTCTATTAGGCTTTCTAATCTGCCCATGTAAAAAGCCTTTAATCGATGACTCCCAAACCAAACGGTCTTAGGGCACCGGTGAGAAAACACCCTAAGGACTTAAGGACTCGAGCAAATAAGGCCACAAAACTAAGAATTTTATTATATGAACCACATTTAGGTGTGAATACTTATGCTTTATTAGTCACAAATACCTAACTTAATCAGAGGATTTTTTTATATATATATATTTTTTCAAACTTATCTAATCATCTTTCGCATAAATACCAAGGCTTACTTAGGCCGAAGCACCTATCTAATCAATAATTAGATTTGTTCATCTTTCATAGATATATATTTTTTCTTTTGTTTTTTTTCTTTTCTTTTTTTTTTAATAAGGCATAAGAATCTTTGTTTTTGAACCCTAAGTGTGTAAGTGTATAAGGTGTGCATATTTCTTCAAGGTAAAGATCAAGACTAAATTACTTTCACAAACTTTCTTCCTATCTTTAGAAATCAAACAAATAATCTTATTTTAACCAAGTATAAGAAATCCTAATTATGATTTTCCTATTCCTTAAAATTGACTTAATTTCTTACAAAAAATATGTCAAAATATTGTTTCTACTTTCAAAAAGTTTTTAAAAGTAAAGAAAGTGTTAGTTTTTGTTTTCTTTCTTTTTTTTAATAAAAAGAAAAAATCTAAGTTATGTTAGACCCTCCCCCACACCTATCCCATGCATTATCCTCAATGTATGAATTCATGCATAGATGAATGAAAAAGAAGAAAGAGAAGGAAAATATTACTTTAAGGTGGTGGTTCCGGTGGTGGTCTGATTGGGCCAAGCATTTCTGCCCAATCTAGATATTGTGGATTTTCATGAAACCCACCTTTCATCACCTCTTTCTTATTAATATTTTTATAATCCCCAATATGAATAGGATCATGCAAGATCCTAGCATCAAATTTTTCCTGGTTATATGACCAGTCTTAGGATATCATCACAGAGTCATATTGATCTAAACCTTGGTCCAACAATGGAATGTGATTTTGTGGAATGGATGATTTGGGCTCAACAATAAAGGGAATAGAAACCGATATTAACTCGGGAATAAAACTCAAATCAAGTTTAGCTTCGAGAGTCGGAGTTGGTTCATAGATTTGGTCCAAATCATAAAATTCAAATTCACATTTATTTTCCAATAATGAAATATGACTATCCAATATAGTTGGTTCATGTTCAAGCTCTTCAGGGATAGGAATCAGTGTTGGCTTTAGAATTGAGTCCAAATCGGGTAAGAAAATCGGAGTCAACATTGATTCAAAAAGTGGAACTGAATCACAATATTGGGAATCGGTATCACATTCATCTTCAAGTTCAATCTCATTGAAATGAAAACATGCCAATTTATCAATGGGTTGATATTGGTCAAGTTCAAAGTTTTGTGGTGAAATCAAATCTTGGTTAAAATCTCCAAGATACCATAATTCTTCGTCAATATGGCTAGGAGAATCAGGAGTGGTTAAAAATGTGTTAGGTAGAGTTTTCTCATTCCTATCATTAATTGTTTTAACCAAATGACTCACTTTTGCTTCTAGCCTATTGATAGATTGGAGACGATCCATTTGGGATTGAATAATATCATTTTGGGACTGAATCATGAATTCCATATTCTTTTCTAAGTCATCAGGTTCTTCTTGTTGTGGTTGGACTTGAAAATTAGAGTAAGGATCTTGAATTTGGGAATTGTTTGAGAGAATTGAGTCCGCTATAATTTGTACTTGTCGTGTGGACTCAAGGAAGGCTTCAAATGTCTTTTCTAAAGAAGACTTCTCTTCTATAGGTTGGTCTTGGTATGGATTATATAAAGCTTTTTGTTGGTAAGGTTGTTGATAGTAAGACTCAAGGGAGTTATATCCCCACTGACTCGGCGAAGAGTGGTGATGATTGTCCCATTCTTGTTCATAGTACTGGGATTGGGGCATATTATGATTCGAATAAGACCATCTGGCACACTAGGTTGGTCAAAGTTATGATATGCCAGGTTGGTAATATCCGAAAAAGAGGTTGGTGTGTAATATAGATTACTATTAAAATTGGAAAAATTGTTATTATAAGCCATATCACACAATAAAATACAAAAAAAAAACAAATAAATAAGCAAACAAATAAAAAGAAAAAAATTCTAAACTAAGTTAGGGTAAACCTATGACCTAGACGACTCCTAACTGGTTAGACTGTCCACGGGAGGTATAATGTAGACTTTGACCACAAGCTAATCAGCCAGGTCAGGGCAAGATTGGTGGAAGGTTATCCGTCAAAGACGTTCCCTAATTAAGTAACCACCAACCTTCAGGCTTTTCGCCCTTAAATCCCCTTCCTAGACACTGATTTAGAAGGAGTCAAATTCTAACATATTTCCCCCTTAGGATAATCTACTAATTGAGTCTGAGATGTCCCTAGGGCCAACGTCTACTCATTTTTAGTTAGACTTGGGTTAGTCAGTGAGGAGATTGTTTGTGGGCTAAGGGAGGGTAATGACTTCCCCACCTTCTCTTGTTTATGGGACAAGCCCTTAAGTCAATTTAGTGTTGTGTGCAAGTATATAGAAAAAAGTAACATTCAATTAATATTTCATACAAGAATGAACCTTATACTAAATGCTATGCACACATACCTTGGCTCCAGCACTCTTTAACAGTAAATAGAAAATGAAATGAAATAGACACGTGCCTAAATGCAAAGTCTAAATTATTTTTAGCATTTACAATCAACTTTTTACTATTGTGTTAGAAATATATATATATAGTGAGTCAAACAAGGAGATAAACGCTACAGAAATTCAGATTTTCAATTCAGCCAACCTGCAAAAATACAGGTTAGTAGTTCACTCAGTTTTGCCACTGGAATGTAGCAAATCTGAGGGCTTCTTGGCTCTGCTTTCTTGAGCAGAGTCCAAAGCCACTTGTGTCCACTGTAGCAAGAATTCCTTGTTGTTAAATCTGTACAAAAAACTAAGAAGAAAGTTAACCAAAAATGTAAACTTTAAAGAGAATTACTTACCGTCCTTCTCCGGCAACGGCGCCAAAACTTTGATCGAGCCAAACCTGCACAAAAAAATACAGAAATTTAGAACAGTGCGAAGTCATCAATTCTACCGTGTAGCCTAGGGCTAACGGGTCGTGATCCACAGGGAGGGACAGCGATGGAAGCGTTATGTAAGTTTTTTCTTTTAATTTACCAAAATTAGTTAATACTTATCTTCTCAGTTTAGAAAATAAAAATGTTAAGTTAAGTTAAGAAAAAGATGATAGATGAAGAGATGGTGGTATCGTTGTTGTTTTATCTTATAAAAAGAAAAAGAACCAAAAAAGAGATAAAAAAAAGTGTTGATGCAAAAATTAGAAAAAAAAGAAATAAAAGAAGAATATTTACCTCTACTATTGAACCATAATGAAATGTATCTTAGCATCGAGTAAAGAAAAGTAGTAGAAAGAATAAATGAGATCAAGGCTTTGGCGAGATCGAGCACAACGAAGAAAAGTGGGAAACCTCCATTGATTGTCACCTTCAATATAAGCTTCTTGAAGAAAAATTACAATAGTATCACTCTACAATAACTCTTCCTCTCTTTTGATTATGTAACTCTCACTAGCCTAAAAATAAAATAAAATAAAGAAAATAAAAATTACATTGAAGAAGAAAAGAAAAACCTAAACTAAAGCTCTCTCTCTCTAAGATGGTGCTCTCCCCTTGCCTTTGAGATTGCAGGTATTTATAGAAGAAATGCAGAGGTTAGAGGAGTATGAAGATAGGAAAAGCTGGCTTTTCTGAATTTGAATCCTCCCCTTATCTCCAAACTTGATTTGAGGTGGATATTCAGTTCTGATCTGCAGTTTGTTGGCGTGTTGATTACTGAATATCACTTATCAAATGACAGAATTAGAAATACTAATCAACATAAGAGTTGTAGCTCTGTATGTCTGCTTTCTGGATCATCTTGAATTATTAGATTTGAGATTTTGTAGCGAAAGTTATGATTATACTAAAATGTATCCAGTCAGAATCTGAATCAAACTTGCTTCATCTCATCCGTTGATCTTCTCTCTATCCATTTATCTCTCTGTATTTGATATTATCCTCAGTTGATCTTTAGCTAATCAAAATGGATTTATAGAAATCTGAATTTTGTTGATTTCTATTTAGTGCTATCTTTCTGATTTGCTCTGATTTTCAGCTGAACATTTGCCCCAATCCTTGATTTGTTCTAACTAGATCTGGGATCATCCTCAGCTAACCAAATAGATCCAGTTAAATTTGAATTTAACTGGTATTTATTTGATTTAATCCTCTTTCTCTTCATTATTATCTTCTATAAAATAGACATTTAAGACAAAAAAATTAGCAGATTTATTACACGATAAGTGTAGGAGTGTAATGTAAAGAATACAAAATATGTGTGCGATAAAAGAACATAAAGTTAGAGCATGAAATATGAGAGTTAGATTGCTTGTGAGAGAGTTAGAACCCTTCATCTAAGCTATCCATAGCTCTTTCTTGCACAAGGCTCATTGGCATGCTATAGATTCATGTGGGTTATCACTCAAGTAATTAGGGGTAGTGGGTTAGTAGTTAGTTAGCCATGCAAGAAGAAGATTAGTTAGACATGAATAAAAAGCATGAAATGTAAAGCTTGTAAGAGATGTAAGAAATTGTTAGAGACATAAATCAAAAAGCACAAAGTAGAAGATGCAAGAAAGAGTAATGAGGAAAGAAGTAATCCTTGTATTGATTTGTCACATGAATCAATCACAATAGCACTCTCTCTTCCTCACTCAATTTCTGGAAAAAAAACCTAGACTAAGGTTGCAATGATGCAAGAGAAGAACAAGTACAGTAGCACAAGCAATTACAATACTCTGCTCTCCGTTTTCTTTCTAACCCTTTCTTGGGTGAATTTACATGGTATTTATAGGCTGCATTGGCTTGGGGAGCACGAAACGAGGGGACACTTGTCCTTGATCCGTGGCTTTATCCACCAGATTGCCGCAAAAACACGGCAAAAGCCGCGTTTTTGGCGGCTTAATTAGGCGCTCTTTGCTTGATCCGATTCCAGCTATCTCTCTTTTAGAAGGGGCGCTCCGGGGAATATCCAATTCTTCATGTACTTGGGCTAGCATTAGTCCAGGTTCATCCTCTTATTTCTAGGATTAATCTACCCCTATCTAGAAGGATCTTTGTTGCTCCTCAAGAAACAAAATCTGAAAATTGGCTGGAAAATCAGAATTATGTTACAATCTTGCCCTTGACCTTTTAATTATCTGCAAAATACTTAAAAGAGATTTGTTAGTAACATAATTAACATAATTTTGTAGAAAATGTGATGATAATGATGCAAAATTGACTACAAATCATACCCCACACTTATCTTTTTGCTCATTTTTGAGCAAAATAAAAGGCAAAAACTAAGAAACTAAACTAAGAAATTATTACACCACTTTGGCAGGTGACGCGATTGCACTAAGCACATGCAACGAGCTGTTAAATCTCTATGTTACCCAACGAGCTGTTAAATCTTTATGTTACCCAAGAGGAGGAGTTTTGTCTCCTGAGGGTTTTCAGCGGATTATACCCACAAAATCCATAAAAAAAGGAAACAAATATTAGTGGTTTTTTAAAGAAAGAAAGAAAGAAAGTTTATAATTCATTTTTGCAAAAATTTACGTGACCTTATGGTTTTAGGTTAACCTAAACTAATCCTTCCAAATTATAAGTCAGCATTCGAAGCTTTGTCTTCAATTAAGGTTAAGTTTCAAAAGTAAAGAGATCATTGCATTTTGCATCATGCCTAGAATATATACACTTATATGTATGAGGAATTGCACTTAGAGTATGATACCTTTGCTTATATTTTCATATATACACACGCGCACACACACACACACACAAACATTATTATTATTATTTTTTATATAGACATATATGTACACTTATTATTTTTCTTAGCTTTATTACGCTTTCTAATTTATCCATGTAGCGAGTCTTGCACAGATAACGCCCAGACCAGATGATCTTAGGACATCAAATGAGAATACATCCATAGGGTTCAAGGACTCGAGTAAACAAGGCCACGAATTCTAAGGACTTAACCACATTTAGGCATGACTGATCATGCTTTTTAAGGCACAACTAACCAGCTTAATTGGTGATCAAGTGTTTATTTATTTATATTTACAACAATTTTTTTATTATATATATTTTATAAATAAAGGTAGTCAGGTCTTTGTTTTAATCCTCAACATATAAATGTATATAATAATAAGAAAAATTCAAAATCTAATTATCTTTCTACTCTTTCTTTCTTAACCTAAAAATCCAACAATTCTTCTTATTTAACTAATATTAAGAAAAGGTAGTTTAGAGTTTTCCTCATTCCTATGATCAAGTTAATTTTCTAAAATAGATCAAAAAAAATAATTTTAAAGGAAGAGAAATTTCCTAAAAGAAAAAAATGTTTGTTTTATAAAGGAAAAGAAATTAACTAAAAGAAAGAAAAACAAAAAAAATCTAAAAAGCTAAAAGAAAGAAAAAATCTAAAAAAATCTAAAAAGAATGAAAAATCTACATTAGTATTCCCCTACACCTATCATATGCATTATCCTCAATGTATGAAAAATGAAATGTGAATGAATACGATAGGTAATGGTACGAAATCACCTCGGGCGCCTACTTTGGCCAGCTGAAGTACTTGGGCCCATATATTGAAAACGCCGCAAACCCTCTTCAATTCGTTCTAACCTCTCATTTTGTTCCTCCATTCTTTCCCTTAATTTGGCTTGCTGATTAGTCTCTAAATATGCATATTTCATACCACATCTTATCATTTATTTAATAATAAATTCTGTTAATAATACATCTCTTGTTTGTTTCTAGGTCTATGGCATGAAATAAAGAAGAAGCCTAAAAATCTCATTTAATTGGTGATTTAAAGCATACATATATAGCCATTGACTTTAGAAGGTGGTTCTGTCAAAACCAGGCGCCCATATCCAGAAACTAGGGGCTACAACCGATAGGGGACAAATTGACAGTGCAGCGCCAGCAAGGCCGCGGAAATACGGCTGTACCATGGAGCCACGCGTCAAGATTTGATGCGCGACTCCGTACACTCTCCCTGGTGCCCCTTTTTGCCTATAAATACCCTGGGATTTTTGGAACTAGGAGAGAAGACTGGGGAGGAGAGTTTTAGGGTTGTTTCTTTTTCATGTATGTAATTTTTAGGGTAGTTTAGGTTAGTTGTTCTTTTTATTCCTCTTTTGTATTTTTCATTTCTTGTAGATCTTATAATAGGGTAGAGAGTAGTACATAGGATGAAAGCAAGAGTGCTTGTAATGGAGGGTGACACTCTATGAAAGGTTCTCTCTTTATCTCTCCTTGTTTTTTTCTCTCTAACTTCTTTTACATGCTTAGTTAATTTTCTTTCATGGCAACTAACTACTAATCACTAACTTTCTAACTCCTTACTTGATATTCCACATGAATCTAATAGCCTCTATTTAGCCTTGCTCTTGTAAGAGCCATTGATGGCTCATGAAGATGGATTCTAATACTCTAACATCTAACTCTCTAACAAGCTAACATTACTTTATTCAATGCTTACTCTAGTTCAGTTTGATAGTTTAAGTGTAACTTGCACTTGTTGTTGAGTTGGATGTGAAAGTGAACTTATAGGTCATGCTTTGAAACGCTCTTGAACCAAGGACTAGTAATGGCTAAGGATACATGTGAGGCAACTATCACTAAGAGGTTAGTACGGTTAGTGGAGTCATTAGTAGTTAGTAGCCATGAGTTTTCTTTCCTTTTTACTTTGTTTTAGAAATATACCAAAAATCACAAATACATTCTTTTCTATGTTTCCCACTTCTTTGTTTTCACTTATCCTTCTCTTTTCACTTTTTGTTTTGTTTTCTTTTGATTCTTTAAAATGTTGAAGAAAGTTTAAGACACACATGAATAGACCGGTAAAGCTTCTATCACTTTTTGTCCTTGTGGATTTGGCCCCTTTAGCTTCTATGCAATAATTGAAGTATCGAGGAAACCAAAGCACACACTTTAACTCTTAATTTCAAAATGACACTTTTTGCGCGATTTTTCCCCGATCAAATTTTGGGCCGTTGCCGGGAATGGCAACGGTTTGATTTCACGTTTTTGTTAACTTTTCTTTTTTGTTTTTGGTGTGCAGGTTAAATTTTTAGCATTGCAGAAGTTCACACTTGCTTTTGTGTGGCAGGGTAAATTATTATATATTGCTATATTTTGCTGCTAGTTTCTTTTTATATTATCTGTGGACTGTGATAATTTTAAAAACTAAAATATGGTAATTGGACGTTTTCAAAATAGTTTAGACATTTGCATTTAGGCACGTGTCAATTTCAATTTCAATATACTGTATTTTGTTCTGTTATTGTGATCTGGACCGAGGTGTACATCTGGCATTGCATATGGCATAGGACAAACACATGGAAAATTTACTCGCTTTGTGTGTTTATTCTTTTCTATATTGTACTTTTGCACGAATTGAAATTAAGGGCAAAACCCAACGTAAGATAAGGTAGGGAAGTCACTACCCTCCTTTAGCCTAAAAATTACCTCCCCACTTACACAACCCAAACCTTAATAAAACTTGCTAGACATTGGCCCTGATTGGTAGTCAAAAGTGCATTTTTATCATAACATTTACCATCACATTTTCATATTTATTCATTTAATTCTGCACATTTATTAATAATTTGTAATTTATTGTGTGCAGGCCTCGAATTCTTATTTTTATAAGAAATAAAGCTTAAAGAGCCCAAAAGCCCAGATCCAAGCCCATGTTTGAAGCCCAAGTGAAAAAGCGCAATTACAAGAAGTCAAAATGCAAATACAAGGGCTAAAAGTTGCAAATATCAGAGATAAGGGAAGGATAGACTTCTATCCAACCCTAAACACTTGCAGGATGAGGATAAAAGCCCAAGATAAGAAGGAAATTCGTGGAAAGAAGATTTGAAGAAATCTGGATTAAGGGTAACTTGATTACTAAGTTATCTCAAAAATCCAGATTAAAAGGCCAGGATGCATATTCCAGAAGCAAGCGCCCAGATGGACGGACCAGGTGAGGCCACGCGCCAAAGCGCGTGGCCAGATTCCACAAAAATGCCGCAAATCCGCGGCAAAATCCAAGATTCCGCGGCACTTTGATCTCATCTGGATACCAGATTTCGTGGGCTACTTCATCCGGGACTCTTCGGCCTTCTGCACCTATAAATACCCCCTGCAGTGCAACGTACAGGGTCGTCCAGAGGCGAGCCAAGGGCCAAAAGCTAGGGTTTTTAGTTTCTAGGTTAGATTTTCTTTTCTTTTTATTTTCAAGAGAGAGAGAGAGAGGCTTATATTGAGCATGACACCGATGTACCCTTCCTCTTCTCTGCATTTGTATTCAGCAATAAAGGTAATTATTTTTCTTTTGTTCATTGTTCTGATATTTTATTTTTCTTTTTGTTTTCCTTTCTTTTTCTCTGTGATCTCTTGTGGTTGTTGATGAACATGCAAGTGGATTCCAAAAGCAAGTATAACTAAGCTATGTGAGAACCAGCGATAGTTCATGAAGACGTTCTCCTCCAAGCTACGCATCACTTCGTTCTTGATATGCTTGACGATATAATGTGCACTGGGATTGAGCTCGAGTTTATGATCTATTCGTGGAACGCCTCCTAAGCAAGGTAGAACATGTAAGGTTTTCACGTTTTCTCTCAACCAAACTCAAGTAAGTATTCTTTTCTTTTTCTTCTTTTCTTTTCTTTTTGTAGATTAAATCATAACTCATCTCCATATTCTTTTTTCGACCATTGTAAATACCGCTATCTTTCTAACTTAACTAATAAAAATAAAAACTTTAGAGAAACTTGCTTAACGCTTCCATCGCAGTCCCTCCCTGAGGATCACGACCCGCATAGCCCTGCTACCGCGGATTAGAATTGAGACTTGCACATCATATTCTTAAAATTAAAATATTATATTTTGTGTGCAGGAAATCTCAGTCAACAGGCCCCTAGGGACATCTCGAACTCATTTAGGAGATTGACCAAGGGAAAAGTTGTTAGAGTTTGACTCTTGTCTAATCTGTGTCTAAGGTTGGGGATTGAGAGGCGAAATCTCAAAGAACAATAGTTTGGCATAATTAGGCCCGTTGCTCCGGCACTGATACCTCCCACTGGTCTTGTCCCTACCTAGCCGATTAACTTGTGGTCAGATTTCTACAAGGTACCCCCCGTAAACAGTCTAACCAGTTAGGAGTCGTCTAGGTCTAAGTCAACCCTAGCATAGGCTTGTTATCTTTTTCTTTTTATTTATTTGTTTGTTTGTTTGTTTTTCTTTCTTGTAAATTATGATATGGATTTCAACAACAATAATTTTTTCAATCCTAATATGAATCTATATTTCACCCTGACCTCATTTGAGTCGGATAACTCCAACCAGGCTATGTACAATATGAACTAATCATATAAGCTGGATTGGGATTATTCGAATCAATATGACCCATACCCCCAATCTTATGACCATAATTTTCAAAATAATTTCAACTCTTCACAGAGTCCATGGGGATTCACCTCCCCCAAATCAAATTTTCAACCACCTTGTCAACAATTTTCGCAATATTCATTCTCTAATTTTGCTTACTATACTCCTTTTCTCGAACCACCCTCTGAAGAAAAATCCGATTTGAAAAGGAGTATGAAAGCCATGCTTGAGTCCCAACAACAAATTCAAAATTTGCTCATTTCACAATCCTTCTCACATCAAACTCCATATAGAACATCCAATTGAAGAAAAATCTGAGCAAGAAAAGAATTTGAAAGTCTTTTGTGAAACAGCGCAACAATTTTAAAATATGTTGGACTCATCATCTCAACAAAAATTTCAAGAGTCACACTCATCTTTTCTAGTCGCACCGATTCAAAATGAACAACCATCCATTCTGGAAATGAATATGGAACTCTTGCGTGATTCCGAGCAACAATCGCAAAATCTGATGGACTCACGACTTCACCATAATTTTCAAAATCAACTTTCATACTCTCCTTTTCAAGAAAAACTAATTGCAAAGAGTATGAAAGATATGATTCAGATTCAAAAATTTGTTACCCGGCTTATCAGTTGTGTAGACTCAATAATGAGTGAATTGATCAATGAGAATGAGGAAAGTCTTTCTTGTCAACTTTTGACCAATCCTTATATCCCTAACTCTACCGATTGGACCCAAGAATCAGGTTATTTTAAAAACCAAGATTCAATTTTAGCATATCCATTTGAACTTGACCAAACACCAAGTTTTGAAAATCACATTGACATTTTGGTAAGTTACCCCTTTCTTGAAATTGAAATTGAACATGAAAGTGATCCTGAACCTTAATTTGAATTCTATTTCACTTTTTGACTCAATAATGACTCTGGTATCTTTACCAAACTTTTTTTCCTATTCCAGAGTCAATATTGAATCCTGTTCCTGTACACCATGAAATTGAATCACCAATATTTTACGATCACATTCCGTTAATGGGGAAAGTGTGTGAACATCAATTCTTTAGTTTGGACCCCATTTTTGAACCAATTTGACTCCCACTTTTGAATCTGACTTGATTTGAGTCAAATTTTTGAGTCGGTATCAGTTTTTGTTCTTGCTCCATTTGAGTCCAAATCATTCATCTCCCAAAATCACACTTCATTGTTGGACGAAGGTGTTGAACAAAATAACTCAAGAATTATTTTAAAAATTGGAAACTGGTTGGGGATAATTTTTTAAATAAGACCATTCACTTCATCATTCTTTTTGTTAGTTATATTCGAAAGGTCACTGGTGGGTTCCTGTGAAGTCCACAATATATGCTTTGGGTCACATTTCAGGGCCAATCAGACTACCACTGGAGCCACCAACTTGAGGTAATTTTTCTTTCCCTATTTGTTTTATGCATATACACATTCATGTTGCATTGAGGACAATGCATGAGATAAATGTGGAGGAGGATTTACTAACATAGTTAGTTTTAATTTTTCTTTCTTTACACTTCTTTTTAGAAAATTTTAGATTTTTCTTTTGTATAGAAACTCTTTTCTTTTCTTTTTACAAATTTTTTTGAAATATGAGAAATAGTTTTGATTTATTTTTTAGAAAGTTAAGAGGATCTTAGGAATTAAGAAAGCCTAAAATTATGAATTCTAAACCGAGTTAAAATACTAGATCTTGTTTAAATTTTAAGATAAGAAAGTAAGATTGAAAAGATAATTTGATCTTAAATTTTTTGCCTTAGATATATGCACTTCATACT
Organism: Agave tequilana; assembly: GCA_038442645.1. Lineage (NCBI taxonomy): Eukaryota > Viridiplantae > Streptophyta > Magnoliopsida > Asparagales > Asparagaceae > Agave > Agave tequilana. The sequence goes on from JAVJIF010012626.1 coordinate 57,116, forward strand.
TACACAATTTTTTGGGATTGAAATAAAGACTGAAAATATCATAAAAAATATGTATATTAAAAATGATGATAAAACCACTTATTGAAGCTAGATAGTTATGCCTCAGGAAGCATTTTCACACCTAAAATGGTGGACAAAAATAAAATAATCCCCTTTAGTTTTGTGGCCATGTTTACTTGAGTCCTTAAGCCCGAGGGATGTTTTCTCATCTGGTGCCCTAAAACTATCTGGTTTAGGAATAACTGGCTAAAGGCTCACTACTCGGGTAAGGTAGAAAGCCTAAGAAAACTAATGAAAAAAGAAAAAAAAATGATATAAATAAATGGCATGAAAGTTAAAGTCGATATCCCAAAAATTTTCATAGTTCACAAAGTGCATATTTTCTATGAGTTTTTATGAAAGATCACAGAATCGATTCAAAATTTATAACAAGATCTTGCATTTAGACTTAGTTTAAGGAAGAAAAATTTCTGGTTAACCTATGACCTTGGATCTCTTAAATTTTCTGCAAAAATATTTCAATACTTTTCTTTATTTCAAAATGCGATTTCAAAATACAAATATTTGATTTCTTTTTTTATAGATTTTGTGGGTGTAATCCGCTGAAAACCCTCAGGAGACAAACTCCTCCTATAGGAGAAACCTAGAGGTTTAACGACATGCTGCACATGCTCAGTGCAATCGCATCAACTGTAAAAGTGATGTAATAATTTTCTTAGTTTTTCTATTTTGCTCAGGATGAGCAGAAGATAAGTGTGGGGGTGTGACTAGTCTTTAAATATGTATATTTCATACCATATCTTCTCATTTATTCAATATTAAATTCTATTAATAACACCTCTCTTGTATGTTTCTAGGTCAATGGCATGAAATGAAGAAGAAGCCCAAAATCCAATTTAATTGGTAATTTAAAGCCTACACATATAGCTTTTGACTTTCGAAAGTGGTTCTATCAAAACTAGGCGCCCATATCCAGAAATGAGGGGTTACAACTGAGAGGGGGACAAACCGACAGTGCGTGCCAGAAGGCGCCGCGTGCACGTCACCAGTACGGCCACGAAAATGCGGCCATGGCCGCATTTTCGCGATCATGCCATAGAGCCACGTGTCAAGATTTGACGTACGTCTCTGTACACTCTCCTTAATGCCCACTTTTGCTTATAAATACCCTAGGATTTCCAGAGCTTAGGAGAGAAAAGTGGGAAGAAAAGTTTTAGGATTGTTTCTTTTTCATGTATGTAGTTTTTAGGGTAGTTTAGGTTAGTTGTTCTTCTTCTTTCTTTTTGTATTTTTCATTTCTTGTAGATCTTGTAATAGGGGAAAGAGTAGTACATAAGATGAAAGCAAAAGTCCTTGTAATGGAGGGTGACACTCTATGAAAGGTTCTCTCTTTATCTCTCCTTGTTTTCTTCTCTTTAACTCCTTTTACATGCTTATCTAATTTTCTCTCATGACAACTAACTACTAACCACTAAATTGCTAACTCCTTACTTGATAATCCACATGAATCTAATAGCCTCTACTTGGCCTTGCTCTTGCAAGAGCCATTGATGGCTCATGATGATGGATTCTAACACTCTAACATCTAACTCTCTTACAAGCTAACATTACTTTATTCCATGCTTATAATAATTTAGTTTTGATAGTTTAAGTGTAACTTGTACTTGTTGTTGAGTTGGATGTGAAAGTGATCTTATAGGTCATGCTTTAAAACGCTCTTGAACCAAGGACTAGTAATGGCCAAGGATACATGTGAGACAACTATCACTAAGAGGTTAGCATGGTTAGTGGAGCCATTAGTACTTAGTAGTCATGAGTTTTCTTTTCTTTTTACTTTATTTTAGAAATATACCAAAAATCACAAATACATTCTTTTCTATGTTTTTCACTTCTTTGTTTTCATCGCATCCTTCTCTTTCCACTTTTTGTTTTGTTTTCTTTTGATTTTTTAAAACATTGAAGAAACTTTAACACACATTGTTGGCCCAAAGGCCTATCGATCATGTTTTGATGATGATTAACTCATGTAGTTATAGTACTAATGATCTTGTATTTAATTTATCTCAAATATTTATCAGGATCTTAGTAGGTGTTTAGCTTCAACAAAGGATATTTTGGAGCTAACACGTGTTGATTTAAGAGCTCGCGCATCAAGATTGCATTAAGTACTCAAGAGGAGTCTAGCTCATTGGATTATGGTTTGGACCAAGTCAAGAAGGAGAAGAAGATATTCCAGAGAAGATTTTCAAGAACACTTGTGTCATGTTTGTAAGTGTTAAGATTTGTTTTTAGACAAAATGTAAAGGATAGATTAGTTGTGAATTGCTCAAGCTCATATACACACACACAAAATTTATATGTGTTTTCATAAAATAGTTTTGATTTTAGAAAATTCCGTTTTAGTTTTTGAGCTTCAAAATATACATCTCTATGTTTTATGATTAGAGTTCATCAAAATGAGTTTATATGGTTTATATGTATTTTGGATTTCATCTATACATATTGTTGGTTCAAATATTTAGAAAAACTTAATTGGTGTTTCTATATCATGGTTTGAGTTTTGAATTTATCAAAATCGAGTTTAGAGCTTATTGTTAAAAATGTAGATATTTCATATCATATGTGTATTGGATCATATCCATATACACTAAGCTTCAAAAGTGTTTAAAATATGTTGTTTTTGTAGTTGGAGAAGTTTGAAAAAAATCGTTTTTCAATTTGGAGATCGTTTTTGAAAAATACAGATTTTTATTTAAGACAAAATTTCTATATTACAAAAATGGTTCAAAATGTTTGTAACGTGTGTTCAATTTTAATTACACATGTTTGTACATGAAAGTATGTTAATGAACCTATTTTTATAGATTTTATGTGATTTTATGAGAATTTATAAGATTTTATTAAACCAAAATTTAATTTGTAAAATGTCTGTCCAGGTCTTCTAACGGTCGACCGGCCAGTCGACCGATACAAAAGTTGGTCGACCGATGTGCACAGGCGTGCACAACCAATTTGGCTTGAGGGCCGGTCGACCGAACCGGTCGACCGCCAGAGATCTCTGCTCTCTGGATTTCAAGAGAAAGGTCTGAGCCCAGGCTCGGTCGACCGGCAGGGTGCAACGGTCAAAAATTTGACCGTTAGCCGGTCGACCGGCCGTCGACCGACAGCAACATCAGCTGCTGAGCTGGCCTACAACGACTAGTTTTTGGGAGCCTATAAAATGGGATTCCCTTGGGCTGTTTTCTATAAGATTTCAAGAGAGTTTTTGAGCTAGTTTTTTTCTACCTATCTTAGAGATTTTCTCCACTTGTTTTAGAGCTAAAACTTTCATATCAAAAGGAGAGTTTTCAAGAGTGATTTTCAAAAGTGATTTCTTGAGATTTTCACCATAAAATCTATCCTAGTTTTCTCACACAATCTTGAGCTATCCATTGCTATATCAATCCTCTAGGGATCTTTGTTGTGAGAGTGTTTTTAGGTGATCAAAGTGTTGAGATCACCAAAATGTTCATTCTTGTATTTGAGGAAGCAAACTTGAGGATTCGTGTTGTTTCGAGTTCTTGTAGGAGCTTGGTGTAGAGGTGCTACCTCAGCAAGCTAGTGTGCTTGCGTGTGTTGTTCTGGCGGGAACAAGTGAGGGACTTGCGGGTCTAGAGTTCTGGTGTGAACTCGTTGTAGGTGTTGCGCCACAGAGTGATCTTTCAGGATCTGTTTTAGTGGAAATCCTTCATAGTGTTGAAGGCGGGGACGTAGAGTAAGGGTGCTCGAACCTTGAAACAAATCTCCCGTATTTGTGATTGCTCTCTCTCTCACTTGTGTTTACATATCTTGCATGCTTACATTGCTTATATCTTTATATGCTTGATATATCTTGTGCTCTATTGTTATATGCTTGGGATTGTGTGCTCACACTTGTATTCAACCAAGAGAGCTATAGTGGCACCTCAACTCTTAATCTAGAGGAATCTTGAGGAGATAGTCCAGAGCCCTTCACCGGAAATTCGGCTACACTCTTGTGTTATACCTTGTGTGTTTAGCTTAATAGTTTTAGTTTTCTTAAATAATTTTTAATTCTATATCATTAGCATTAGATTAGCTACAACACCTATTCACCCCCCTTCTAGGTGTATTTTCAATTGGTATCAGAGGTTGGTGCTCTTGATTTGGGTCTAACAACCTAGAGTTAAAAATCCTCATTTTAGCTAATCACAATATTTGTTTACACACACATGGACTTCATTACACCTCTCATGTTTGATATTCTTAACATCCCAACTTGAAAAGTTAAGATGTCTATGTACCTCAAAGGCCTAGGAATTCATGTTTATTTTGCTACTATTAAAGATTCTTATTGTTTAAATGACAAATACCTTGAGGCTAATGCAAAAGCCCTTCATACTTTAAGATCTACCCTAAATGATGAATATTTATCTAGGGTTGTTAACTTTGATTTGGCTTTTATAGTATGGAACACACTTATTCTCTTGGTGAACAAAAGCAATACTATGCGGGGAGTGACTTGGATGATGGAAGTGATGCTTCCAACTTATGCTACATGGTCCAAGGGGATGACCCCTTAAGGTAAATTCTGAATCCGAGCTTGATGAGGATGTTGACATGTCATATGATGAGCTTGCTTTATTTTACCAACAAATTCTTGAAAAATATGATGTGCTTAAAAAGGATAATAAAAGATTGAAAAATAAATTTGAATGTATTTTAAAAGAAAATGAAATTTTGAAAAAGGAGAATATTTTCTTGTGTTCTAAATTAAATGATATTTGTGAAGGAAATAATTCTTTGAAAAATAAAATCACTTTGATGGAAAAAGAAAAAGAAATTGTTTTGAAAGAAAACAACTCTTTGAAAAGAAAAATTGTTTCAAAAGCAAAAGAAAACATTTCTAAAAGAAAAAGATTGTTGATTCTCATTCTTGCCATGCTTTCATGCTACTATTAATAAAAATGAGATTCAAATCTTAAAAAATAGAATTAATTGTTTGAGCTCAACTTTGAGTAATTGTGCATTTAACCATTCTACATTGGAAACCTTGTTTCAAAAGAAACAAGCTCCACATGTTCATGCACATAACTCACGGCATACATATGCACACTATGCACATCATGATCACACTCATTATCATATACATGCTAGAGTGTACACATGTACACATTGTGGCTGCAAAGGCCATTTAGCAAAGTTTTGCTTTGATAGACTAAATCATATAAATTTTGCAAATAATAATGTTTGGATTCCTTATGATGCTAACCCTCATGGACCCAAAAAGAAATGGGAACCAAAATCCCCACCTCTTGCGTTTGATGTAGGTGTGGGCTCTCACATGACGTGAGAGGAATGGTGCCTTGGTGGTGGATGCATGTGGAGCTAGATGGACATACCATATTGTTGCATCGCTATGAAGGAAGTTCGGTGGGCGGACCACCATGGTTTGGAAGTTTAGAGAATAGTGCATATTGGTTTTGGTAAATATCTCTAACTCCCATATAGTTTAAATGCTTTTATATTTGATAATTTTTAGCATGTTTTGATTTTATGCTCGTGTTTTGTACTTCATGTGGTGAATACTTGTTTAGATGTATTTTTCATTAAAACTTGTGAATATACTTGTACAAGTAGTGAGCTACACTACATTATTATATGTTTGTGTCTCATTACTCATTTGTACTCATTACATGTACACTTATAACCTAGTTTTGATGATTCTTTCATTTATACTTGTTTTCCCTATTTTGTACATGTTTTGCTTCATGTATATATTATTTTTGTCTAAAACTAATAAATATACATGTATACCCTTGAGTCACTTGCCTTCATGCAAATTATATTATGGACTCGTTTCTGTTTGGAATATGTATGTATATCTTAGTTTTAATAGAACATACCTCGAAGTTTGTTTAACTGAAAATTAAAATGATTTTCGTATGTTTTGGTATTTTGAGCTCTACTCATTAATTTCATGAATATGCTATTCACATGATCTTGTGCACTCACATTATTTTTGTTTACTTATATACTTGTTTTATGAACATATTTTTGAGCTTTATAGATCTTGAGTGACAATTTTTGTGTACTTAGCAATGATTCATGAGATATATGATTTGGTTTCATATTTGAAGGATTTTTTAACTAGTTTTTCAAAAATTACTTTAAATTAGTTATTTATTCTTTATTTGGTAGTGTTTTCAATCCATAATTATTTTCAAATCTTATTTTAAAAACTTCTACCCTTTAAGGGCGGATGGTTGGGCGATCATGCCTTGTATGCTCAAAATTTATAATCTATTTAAACATGTGCATGAAAGGGAGGTAGCTATGAGATATACATGATATTAATAAAAATTCTATTTTTTTATACTCATATGTATTTCCTATATATGTATGCTTCAAATTTCAATTAATATCAATTTCAATTAGTATTTCCATTTTCATACATATACATGATTTGATTGTGCTTATTTTAAAATATCTTTGCATTGTTAAAATACAAATTATGTTTATGCTAAGCTTGCCTAATTTTTAAATGTTAATTGGTATCTTTATGAGCTTATGCATTATTTTCAATTGGTATTTCAATTGGTATCAAAATATACTTCATATTTTACCTTTCAATTGGTATCAAAAATTTACAAGATATTTCATTGGTTTCTAAAAACTTACAATGTTTCATTTTCAATTGGTATCTAAAATTTGTTTTTTAATTGGTATAATCTATTGGTACCTCAAAATTTTTTTAAGTGGTACCAACTTTTGTTTTGTCAACTACATTTGATTTCATTGGTATCAAATTGTTTTGTTGACTTAAGAAATTTCAAAAAAAATTGTTTTTAAATATTATCAAAATTTTTGTTAATATATATTGCCTATATGCAAGGGGAGCATAACATCTCTTCTATATATAGATTCTGAAAATCACCTAGAGGGGGTGAATAGGTGATTATGCTAATCTAATTAACTTAATGCAGAATTTAAAAACTAATTGTAATTAACAAGAGATGCACACTCAAACAAGCCAAGCAAATATGAATGAACAATATGAATTGATGCAAGGCACAAAGTAAAGAGAGAGAAAGTAAGAGCCAAGGGATCAAGCGCAAACAACAAGATATGTTTCGAGGTTCGAGCACCCAGCTCTACTTCCCCGCCTTCACCCAGAAGGATTTTAAGTCCACTAGCTTGTCCACAAAAGACTCCCACAAAGGGAACCTCCACCGAGGATTTGGGGCAATCACAATTAAAAGGAGTACCCAACTCCTCTCCTTACAAACACAACCTCCTCCTTGAGGCACAACTCCAAGCCAACAACAATCTCCTCACAACTTGAGGGATTAGCACAAACTAATACAAGGATCACCTCACAACTTGAGGGATACAACCCAAAGGCACAAAGCCAAGAAAAGATTGGGTTTACAACTTGGTGGTCTAAACAACAACCACAAACAATTTCTTTCTCCCACACAAAGATCCTATAGAATAAGAAAGTAGATGTAGCTCAAGTGTGGAGAAAACCAATGGAATGGAAATCAAAATCACAAAGAAAATCCTTGGGAAAAATTGAAACCAAGATATAGAAGTTGAATCAAAAATTTTTCCCAAAAACCCTTTTCTTTGATCTTCCAAACCCTAGCAAAAACACCAAATAGATTGTTCAATTTAAAGCCCAAAAACTTCTTTTGAATGCTGTGAAAACACTAGAGAGTAAGGAAAAATTCGCACAAAAAATCTTATGTAAAACTGGCCATTAATGGGGTATTTATAGCCCCCAGAAAAATATAGCCGTTGGCAGCCAAATCTGCCAAAAATGGCCTACCAGTCGACCGTGCGGTCGACCGGCCAACGGTCACATTTTAACCGTCGCCAGCTACCGGTCGACCGCCCGGTCGACCGAAACAAACAGAGAGTTGCCTGCATGCAGTCGGTCGCCCGTGCGGTCGACCGGACCATGTGGCAGCCAGCGTGCACGTATCCGTGCATGTCGGTCGACCGATACGGTCGACCGGCTACTTGGTGCGGTCGACCGTAGGGGTCGACCGACCTAGCCTGGCAGAGACTGTTCTGGTCAGTAAAAACATGTAATTTTTAGTCCTAAAAATTCCAATTAAATCTCTAAAAATCCACAAAAATAGTTTTATCATTTTTCATTAAAATACAAACTTGTGTTAAAAAGTTTAACACAAATCTCAAACATTTTGAACTATTTTTGTGTTATAGAAATTTTGCCAAAAACCAAAAACTTTATTTTCTAAAACTTGGATTTTTGAATAGAAAATACGTTTTGTCCAAAACTCTTCCAAATACAAAATATGATGTTAAACAACATTTAGGTATGATGTATATGGATATAATCCTATATACATGAAACACATATATATCCATGTTTTTGACATTAATTCCAAAATATGTTTTGTTAAAAATACCAAAACATAAAACACATGAATAAGTGAGTCAAAATTAAGTTTGTCTAGGAAATTAAGCATGCATGTATATAGAACAAATCTAATATACATTAAACCATGTAAACTTGTTTTGATCTATCTATTCATGAAAACCAAGATCGGTTAAACCAAAAACGGAAAAACCGAAAACCAATATTCCAAACATGAAACGTGTGTGTTGTGAACTTGAGCATATCATACTATTCTAATCTTTACAATTTGGATCTAAACACAAAACTAAACTATGGTACCGAAGTCTTCTTGTAGAGCGCAATCTCCAAGCCGACTTGATCCAGAACTCTTTGATCCACCGAGCAAGTGCTATATATGATCTTTGACGCTCGGGCTCTTGAATCAACATGTGAAAGCTTCCAAATCATCTTGTTGAAGCTAATCACCTACTAATAACTTGATTAATGATCTGAAACTAAATAACACAAGATTATTATTAGTACACATAACTACATGAGTTAATCATCATCAAAACTAGGGTGGAAGGCCTTTGGGCCAACAATCTCCCCCTTTTTGATGATGACAAAACTCATAGAGTTATATATGCATGGATTAAAGTTAAGCTTCAAAGAAGCTCCCCCTTAACTCATGCATAAACAAATAAACATAAATATGCAATGAATATTAAACATGAATGCATACATAGATATGCATAAACAATAAATGGCTCTAGATACCAATGAAATGTTTAAAACAAAACATGCTCTAGAAACCAATTAAAATTAAACTAAATTAAACTTAATATATGCAAAACATAAACATGCATATATAAACCAAAATCTTTCTCCCCCTTTTTGTCAATCATCAACAAAGGGGTAAAAATCAAAACAAAACAAAATCTTCTCACCCTTTTTAATACAAAGAATCAATCATCAATAAAGGGTAAAAGCAAAACTAAATCAAATAAATTTTCTCCCTTTTATTGTTCGAAACAATGAATCAATAAAGGGTTAATAAGAATAATATTTTCCCCTTTTTTGTCTAAAAAAAAAACAATCCCCTTTTTGTCTAAAACAAAAACAACACCAATTAGGGGTGACAATCAATTAAGGTACCAATTGAAAATATGTTAAAGAATAGCATCTTGATACCAATTGAAAGAAAACAAATAAAAAAAAATATTGATACCAATTTTAAGCAAAACACATGAAAATCTTGATACCAATTGAAATTTAAACATAATAAATTTTGAATGTCTAAACAAAAATTTTGATACCAATTGTAAATATTTTTCATTTTAAACATATGATACCAAATATGAATTTTCAATCATAAAGTATGGGAGTGGAAACAAATACCAATTGAAAGATGAAATACAATTTTTCTCCCCCTTTATGAAATACCAACTAAAACAATGCGTAGGCTTGATACCAATTTAAAATTAATCAATTGAAACAAAGTTAAAGCTCAAGCACTAGCATAAACAAGATTTGTGCTTAAAGATATAGGGATATAATAAGCACAAATAAAACATATATATATGTATGAAAAATAGATACCAATTGAAATTGATACTCTTTGAAGTACAAGCATACATATAAAAAATATATGAGTATACAAAAATGTTAATATTGATACCAATTGAAAGAATTTCAACGATACCAATTGAAACAATAATAATGATCAAGTGTATACATCATATTATCTACCACCCAATCATGGTTCAAGTTTTAAATGATTTTCACTATAAGGCATACATGAGCATGATCTCCCATCCAACCTCCCATGAAGGTAGGGGTTTTCAAAAATATGTTTGAAAATAGAGTACGTTTGAAAATCTCTACCAAAAGAAGAATACGAACTAGTTAAATGGGAAATCTTGTTAACTAGTACGAAATCCTTCAAATTAGGAATAAAACAAAATTGTTTTTTATGAAACACATGTAAATCACATGATTACTAAACACTCAAAGTCCATAAAACTCATATCAAATTCTCATGAAAACAAATCATGAGTAAACTAATAAAGTGACTGTACAAGTATAATGTGACACATATCAACATGAAAATATTCAATTAAGCTTGTGTGAGATTCCTTAAAAACATGAAAACATGAGAAACTAAATTTTCATTACCAATCAAAATTACCTAAAAACATGAAAATCATAGAAACGATTTAAACTTCAAGGCATATGTATGTCATGTACAAAATAAAGTATACATACATATCCTAAACATAATGAGTCCACACAAGTATATGCATGAAGGCACGTGGCTCAAGGATGTGCATGTATAATCAATAGTTTGGACAAGATAGACATATACATGAAGTTAAAACACATGATCATAGAAACATATTCAAAATGAGGAATACAAGTTAGAATGCATGAATCATTAAAACTAGACTATACTAGCACATCTAATGGGTATAAATAAGCATCCAAGCACAAACATATATAAAGATTTATTTGTGGCCCACTATATGTACAAGTATAAATTCTAGTCTTAATGAAAACTAACATCTAAACAAGTAATCAAATCATTAAGCATTAAACGGGATATAAATCAATATGAAAATCATAAACATGATCATTATATAAATCCACATGCTATTAGAATCAAGATATACATAATAGCCAAACAATGGTGAGAACACAACAAATGGGTCTATCTAAACATGGGTGATCTCAAAAAGCTATACATGCATTTCAAAGATCTAATAATCAAGGCATTTAACATACTAAACATGAATCATCAAAACAAAAATCATAAAACATCCATATGATCATTATGAAGATGCATGTGCATTAGATCTAGGGCATACATATTAGTTTAAACAAGGTGAGAATACTAAATATAAATCCATATAAAACATGGGTGTCTCAAGTAACTAAACATGTATATCACTAATCTAATGATCATGGCATAATCATAATAATCAACAAACATTAAAACATGCTATGAAAATAATATGAAAAGCATGCAAATAAAAACGGGAGTTAGAGAATGATACCAAAACCGATGAAGGCACCTCTCTAGTTCTCCAAACCAATGGTGGTCCTTCTCCACCAAACTCCCCTTGAAAGTGATGCATCCAAATTTGTTTTCTTTTAAGCACGGAACGCATCCACTTCAAGGCACCTCTACTCTCACGTGATGCGAGAGCCCACACCTACATCAAATATTTTAGGGGTGGTCTTTGGTACCCATTTTCTTTTGGGTCCATAGGGGTTAGTATCTTTCCTAACCCAAACAAGATTATTTGCTAAATTTTCAATATGTAGACGATCATAGCAAAATCTAGCAAGGTGGCCTTTTCGACCACAATGTGTACATGTGTACACATGAGCATACATGTTATGGTTGTGTCCGTGATGAGCATGTGTATGCCGTGATGGGTGTACATGTAAAGATGGAACTTGTTTCTTGCGAACCAAGGTTTCCAAGCGTGTACGATTCAAAGTACATTGGCTCAAAGTGGAGCCCAAACATTCAGCACTTTTCTTCAAAACATTTATATCTTTTTCAATACTTGAAGATAAAGTGGAGCATGCAATAGGTGTGCTAGAAGAAGAAGCTACACTAGCATGGCACACATGAGAATCAATATCAATTTTCAAAGATTCATTTTTCTTTAAAACTAAATCCAATTCTTTTGTAATGAAATCAATTTCATTTTTCAAAACAAGATTATCTTTTAAAACAAAATCCAATTTAGAAGATAAAACCTCATTGTTTTTCACAGCATCATCACAATCATTTTTGCTTTTCAAAACATCAATCTCTTCTAGGGTAAGGTCTAGTTGAGATCTTAGTGAGTCACGTTCACTAGTAATCTCTTCCTTCTCTTGCAAAACCGATTCAAAAGTTGAGCATAAATCCTTCATTTCTTCTTTTAGTTCAAGATTATTCTTTTTCAAAAGATTATGTTTTTCCAAAAATTTTCAAGCTTTGTGGCAAGTTTCATATTTAAGGTTTGAGCTTCTAAACAACCATCGCAATAGGAACTAGAGCAATCATCTAGTTGAGAATCCGATTGTACCTCAAGGGAGTCTTTCCCTTGGACCATGAGGCAATGCTCGTCGGACTCATCTCTCCTAGATCTTCTCAACTTGTTGACAATCCTTGGTAGCTCAGGAGAAGTCAATATGCTCCAAACTGTAAAAGCCGAATCAAAATGAGCAAACACGGGTAAAAGAAATTCATTAAGAGATGCTCTAAGTGTTTGAAGTACTAATGCATTTTCCTTTTTATGCTTGCTATTATTTAGGTGGGATTCTTGAGTGGAGGCTTGATAAACTAGATGTCCTAGGCTTTTCAAATGACTAGTCATCTTGGCTATCCAAAAATCATGTCTAGTAAAGTCAAACATAGGAGGGCTAGCCATGAGTGCAAACTAAATGTGTGCAAATGAAAATGCAAATGAAGATTAGCAAACCAAGATCTCACTCCTAGGTGGTTAAACCTAAATATCAGGAGCGTAGGCTCTGATACCAATTGAAAATCACCTAGAGGGGGTGAATAGGTGATTATGCTAATCTAATTAACTTAATGCGGAATTTAAAAACTAATTGCAATAACAAGAGATGCACACTCAAACAAGCCAAGCAAATATGAATGAACAATATGAATTGATGCAAAGCACAAAGTAAAGAGAGAGAAAGTGAGAGCCAAGGGATCAAGCGCAAACAACAAGATATGTTTCGAGGTTCGAGCACCCAGCTCTACATCCCCGCCTTCACCCAGAAGGATTTTAAGTCCACTAGCTTGTCCACAAAGGACTCCCACAAAGGGAATCTCCACCGAGGATTTGGGGCAATCACAATTACAAGGAGTACCCAACTCCTCTCCTTACAAACACAACCTCCTCCTTGAGGCACAACTCCAAGCCAACAACAATCACCTCACAACTTGAGGGATTAGCACAAACCAAGACAAGGATCACCTCACAACTTGAGGGATACAACCCAAAGGCACAAAGCCAAGAAAAGATTGGGTTTACAACTTGGTGGTCTAAACAACAACCACAAACAATTTCTTTCTCCCACACAAAGATCCTATAGAATAAGAAAGTAGATGTAGCTCAAGTGTGGAGAAAACCAATGGAATGGAAATCAAAATCACAAAGAAAATCCTTGGGAAAAACTGAAACTAAGATATAGAAATTGAATCAAAAACTTTTCCCAAAAACTCTTTTCTTTGATCTTCCAAACCCTAGCAAAAACACCAAATAGATTGTTCAATTTAAAGCCCAAAAACTTCTTTTGAATGCTGTGAAAACACTAGAGAGTAAGGAAAAATTCGCACAAAAAATCTTATGTAAAACTGGCCATTAATGGGGTATTTATAGCCCCCAGAAAAATATAGCCGTTGGCAGCCAAATCTGCCAAAAATGGCCTACCGGTCGACCGTGCGGTCGACCGGCCAACGGTCACATTTTGACCGTCGCCAGCTACCGGTCGACCGCCCGGTCGACCGAAACAAACAGAGAGTTGCCTGCATGCAGTCGGTCGCCCGTGCGGTCGACCGGACCATGTGGCAGCCAGCGTGCACGTATCCGTGCACGTCGGTCGACTGATACGGTCGACCGGCTACTTGGTGCGGTCGACCGTAGGGGTCGACCGACCTAGCCTGGCAGAGACTGTTCTGGTCAGTAAAAACATGTAATTTTTAGTCCTAAAAATTCTCATTAAATCTCTAAAATCCACAAAATAGTTTTATCATTTTTCATTGAAATACAAACTTGCGTTAAAAAGTTTAACACAAATCTCAAACATTTTGAACTATTTTTGTGTTATAGAAATTTTGCCAAAAACCAAAAACTGTATTTTCTAAAACTTGAATTTTTGAATAGAAAATACGTTTTGTCAAAGCTCTTCCAAATACAAAAACATGATATTAAACAATATTTAGGCATGATGTATATGGATATAATCCTATATACATGAAACACATATATATCCATGTTTTTGACATTAATTCCAAAATATGTTTTGTTAAAAATACCAAAATATAAAACACATGAATAAGTGAGTCAAAACTAAGTTTGTCTAGGAAATTAAGCATGCATGTATATAGAACAAATCTAATATACATTAAATCATGTAAACTTGTTTTGATCTATCTATTCATGAAAACCAAGATCGGTTAAACCAAAAACGGAAAAACCGAAAACTAATATTCCAAACATGAAACGTGTGTGTTGTGAACTTGAGACTATTCTAATCTTTACAATTTGGATCTAAACACAAAACTAAACTATGGTACCGAAGTCTTCTTGTAGAGCGCAATCTCCAAGCCGACTTGATCCAAAACTCTTTGATCCACCGAGCAAGTGCTATATATGATCTTTGACGCTCGGGCTCTTGAATCAACATGTGAAAACTTCCAAATCATCTTGTTGAAGCTAATCACCTACTAATAACTTGATTAATGATCTGAAACTAAATAATACAAGATTATTAGTACACATAACTACATGAGTTAATCATCATCAAAACTAGGGTGGAAGGCCTTTGGGCCAACAATCTCCCCCTTTTTGATGATGACAAAACTCATGGAGTTATATATGCATGGATTAAAGTTAAGCTTCAAAGAAGCTCCCCCTTAACTCATGCATAAACAAATAAATATAAATATGCAATGAATATTAAACATGAATGCATACATAGATATGCATAAATAATAAATGGCTCTAGATACCAATGAAATGTTTAAAACAAAACATGCTCTAGAAACCAATTAAAATTAAACTAAATTAAACTTAATATATGCAAAACATAAACATGCATATATAAACCAAAATCTTTCTCCCCCTTTTTGTCAATCATCAACAAAGGGGTAAAAATCAAAACAAAACAAAATCTTCTCACCCTTTTTAATACATAGAATCAATCATCAATAAAGGGTAAAAGCAAAACTAAATGAAATAAATTTTTCTCCCTTTTATTGTTCGAAACAATGAATCAATAAAGGGTTAATAAGAATAATATTTTCCCCTTTTTTGTCTAAAACAAAAACAATCCCCTTTTTGTCTAAAACAAAAACAACACCAATTAGGGGTGACAATCAATTAAGGTACCAATTGAAAATATGTCAAAGAATAGCATCTTGATACCAATTGAAAGGAAACAAAAAAAAATATTGATACCAATTTTAAGCAAAACACATGAAAATCTTGATACCAATTGAAATTTAAACATAATAAATTTTGAATTTCTAAACAAAAATTTTGATACCAATTGTAAATATTTTTCATTTTTAACATATGATACCAAATATGAATTTTCAATCATAAAGTATGGGAGTGGAAAACAAATACCAATTGAAAGATGAAATACAATTTTTCTCCCCCTTTATGAAATACCAACTAAAACAATGCGTAGGCTTGATACCAATTTAAAATTAATCAATTGAAATAAAGTTAAAGCTCAAGCACTAGCATAAACAAGATTTTGTGCTTAAAGATATAGGGATATAATAAGCACAAATAAAACATATATATATGTATGAAAAATAGATACCAATTGAAATTGATACTCTTTGAAGTGCAAGCATACATATACAAAAATATATGAGTATACAAAAATGTCAATATTGATACCAATTGAAAGAATTTCAATGATACCAATTGAAACAACAATAATGATCAAGTGTATACATCATATTATCTACCACCCAATCATGGTTCAAGTTTTAAATGATTTTCACTATAAGGCATACATGAGCATGATCTCCCATCCAACCTCCCATGAAGGTAGGGTTTTCAAAAATATGTTTGAAAATAGAGTACGTTTGAAAATCTCTACCAAAAGAAGAATACGAACCAGTTAAATGGGAAATCTTGTTAACTAGTACGAAATCCTTCAAGTAAGGAATAAAACAAAATTGTTTTTCATGAAACACATGTAAATCACATGATTACTAAACACTCAAAGTCCATAAAGCTCATATCAAATTCTCATGAAAACAAATCATGAGTAAACTAATAAAGTGACTGTACAAGTATAATGTGACACATATCAACATGAAAATATTCAATTAAGCTTGTGTGAGATTCCTTAAAAACATGAAAACATGAGAAACTAAATTTTAATTACCAATCGAAATTACCTAAAAACATGAAAATCGTAGAAACGATTTAAACTTCAAGACATATGTATGTCATGTACAAACTAAAGTATACATACATATCCTAAACATAATGAGTCCACATAAGTATATGCATGAAGGCACGTGGCTCAAGGATGTGCATGTATAATCAATAGTTTGGACAAGATAGACATATACATGAAGTTAAAATACGTGATCATAGAAACATATTCAAAATGAGGAATACAAGTTAGAATGCATGAATCATCAAAACTAGACTATACTAGCACATCTAATGGGTACAAATAAGCATCCAAGCACAAACGTATATAAAGATTTATTTATGGCCCACTATATGTACAAGTATAAATTCTATTCTTAATGAAAACTAACATCTAAACAAGTAATCAAATCATTAAGCATTAAACGGGATATAAATCAATATGAAAATCATAAACATGATCATTATGTAAATCCACATGCTATTAGAATTAAGATATACATAATAGCCAAACAATGGTGAGAACACAACAAATGGGTCTATCTAAACATGGGTGATCCCAAAAGGCTATACATGCATTTCAAAGATCTAATAATCAAGGCATTTAACATACTAAACATGAATCATCAAAACAAAAATCATAAAACATCCATATGATCATTATGAAGATGCATGTGCATTAGATCTAGGGCATACATATTAGTTTAAACAAGGTGAGAACACTAAATATAAATCCATATAAAACATGGGTGTCTCAAGTAACTAAACATGTATATCACTAATCTAATGATCATGGCATAATCATAATAATCAACAAACATTAAAACATGCTATAAACAATAATATGAAAAGCATGCAAATAAAAACGGGAGTTAGAGAATGATACCAAAACGATGAAGGCACCTCTCTAGTTCTCCAAACCAATGGTGGTCCTTCTCCACCAAACTCCCCTTGAAAGTGATGCATCCAAATTTGTTTTCTTTTAAGCACGGAACGCATCCACTTCAAGGCACCGCTACTCTCACGTGATGCGAGAGCCCACACCTACATCAAATATTTTAGGGGTGGTCTTTGGTACCCATTTTCTTTTGGGTCCATAGGGGTTAGTATCTTTCCTAACCCAAACAAGATTATTTGCTAAATTTTAATATGTAGACGATCATAGCAAAATCTAGCAAGGTGGCCTTTTCGACCACAATGTGTACATGTGTACACATGAGCATACATGTTATGGTTGTGTCCGTGATGAGCATGTGTATGCCGTGATGGGTGTACATGTAAAGATGGAACTTGTTTCTTGCGAACTAAGGTTTTCAAGCGTGTATGATTCAAAGTACATTGGCTCAAAGTGGAGCCCAAACATTCAACACTTTTCTTCAAAACGTTTATATCTTTTTCAATACTTGAAGATAAAGTGGAGCATGCAATAGGTGTGCTAGAAGAAGAAGCTACACTAGCATGGCACACATGAGAATCAATATCAATTTTCAAAGATTCATTTTTCTTTAAAACTAAATCCAATTCTTTTGTAATGAAATCAATTTCATTTTTCAAAACAAGATTATCTTTTAAAACAAAATCCAATTTAGAAGATAAAACCTCATTGTTTTTCACAACATCATCACAATCATTTTTGCTTTTCAAAACATCAATCTCTTCAGGGCAAGGTCTAGTTGAGATCTTAGTGAGTCACGTTCACTAGTAATCTCTTCCTTCTCTTGCAAAACCGATTCAAAAGTTGAGCATAAATCCTTCATTTCTTCTTTTAGTTCAAGATTATTCTTTTTCAAAAGATTATGTTTTTCCAAAAAATTTTCAAGCTTTGTGGCAAGTTCCATATTTAAGGTTTGAGCTTCTAAACAACCATCGCAATAGGAACTAGAGCAATCATCTAGTTGAGAATCCGATTGTACCTCAAGGGAGTCTTTCCCTTGGACCATGAGGCAATGCTCGTCGGACTCATCTCTCCTAGATCTTCTCAACTTGTTGACAATCCTTGGTAGCTCAGGAGAAGTCAATATGCTCCAAACTGCAAAAGCCGAATCAAAATGAGCAAACACGGGTAAAAGAAATTCATTAAGAGATGCTCTAAGTGTTTGAAGTGCTAATGCATTTTCCTTTTATGCTTGCTATTATTTAGGTGGGATTCTTGAGTGGAGGCTTGATAAACTAGATGTCCTAGGCTTTTTAAATGACTAGTCATCTTGGCTATCAAAAATCATGTCTAGTAAAGTCAAACATAGGAGGGCTAGCCATGAGTGCAAACTAAATGTGTGCAAATGAAAATGCAAATGAAGATTAGCAAACCAAGATCTCACTCCTAGGTGGTTAAACCTAAATATCAGGAGCGTAGGCTCTGATACCAATTGAAAATCACCTAGAGGGGGGGTGAATAGGTGATTATGCTAATCTAATTAACTTAATGCGGAATTTAAAAACTAATTGCAATTAATAAGAGATGCACACTCAAACAAGCCAAGCAAATATGAATGAACAATATGAATTGATGCAAAGCACAAAGTAAAGAGAGAGAAAGTAAGAGCCAAGGGATCAAGCGCAAACAACAAGATATGTTTCGAGGTTCAAGCACCCAGCTCTATCCCCGCCTTCACCCAGAAGGATTTTAAGTCCACTAGCTTGTCCACAAAGGTCTCCCACAAAGGGAACCTCCACCGAGGATTTGGGGCAATCACAATTACAAGGAGTACCCAACTCCTCTCCTTACAAACACAACCTCCTCCTTGAGGCACAACTCCAAGCCAACAACAATCACCTCACAACTTGAGGGATTAGCACAAACCAATACAAGGATCACCTCACAACTTGAGGGATACAACCCAAAGGCACAAAGTCAAGAAAAGATTGGGTTTACAACTTGGTGGTCTAAACAACAACCACAAACAATTTCTTTCTCCCACACAAAGATCCTATAGAATAAGAAAGTAGATGTAGCTCAAGTATGGAGAAAACCAATGGAATGGAAATCAAAATCACAAAGAAAATCCTTGGGAAAAACTGAAACCAAGATATAGAAATTGAATCAAAAACTTTTCCCAAAAACCCTTTTCTTTGATCTTCCAAACCCTAGCAAAAACACCAAATAGATTGTTCAATTTAAAGCCCAAAAACTTCTTTTGAATGCTGTGAAAACACTAGAGAGTAAGGAAAAATTCGCACAAAAAATCTTATGTAAAACTGGCCATTAATGGGGTATTTATAGCCCCCAGAAAAATATAGCCGTTGGCAGCCAAATCTGCCAAAAATGGCCTACCGGTCGACCGTGCGGTCGACCGGCCAACGGTCACATTTTGACCGTCGCCAGCTACCGGTCGACCGCCCGGTCGACCGAAACAAACAGAGAGTTGCTTGCATGCAGTCGGTCGCCCGTGCGGTCGATCGGACCATGTGACAGCTAGCGTGCAAGTATCCGTGCACGTCGGTCGACTGATACGGTCGACCGGCTACTTGGTGCGGTCGACCGTAGGGGTCGACCGACCTAGCCTGGCAGAGACTGTTCTGGTCAGTAAAAACATGTAATTTTTTAGTCCTAAAAATTCTCATTAAATCTCTAAAAATCCACAAAAATAGTTTTATCATTTTTCATTGAAATACAAACTTGCGTTAAAAAGTTTAACACAAATCTCAAACATTTTGAACTATTTTTGTGTTATAGAAATTTT
Organism: Agave tequilana; assembly: GCA_038442645.1. Lineage (NCBI taxonomy): Eukaryota > Viridiplantae > Streptophyta > Magnoliopsida > Asparagales > Asparagaceae > Agave > Agave tequilana. The sequence continues at coordinate 77,293 of JAVJIF010012626.1, forward strand.
GCCAAAAACCAAAAACTGTATTTTCTAAAACTTGAATTTTTGAATAGAAAATACGTTTTGTCCAAAACTCTTCCAAATACAAAAACATGATATTAAACAACATTTAGGCATGATGTATATGGATATAATCCTATATACATGAAACACATATATATCCATGTTTTTGACATTAATTCCAAAATATGTTTTGTTAAAAATACCAAAACATAAAACACATGAATAAGTGAGTCAAAACTAAGTTTGTCTAGGAAATTAAGCATGCATGTATATAGAACAAATCTAATATACATTAAACCATGTAAACTTGTTTTGATCTATCTATTCATGAAAACCAAGATCGGTTAAACCAAAAACGGAAAAACCGAAAACTAATATTCCAAACATGAAACGTGTGTGTTGTGAACTTGAGCATATCATACTATTCTAATCTTTACAATTTGGATCTAAACACAAAACTAAACTATGGTACCGAAGTCTTCTTGTAGAGCGCAATCTCCAAGCCGACTTGATCCAAAACTCTTTGATCCACCGAGCAAGTGCTATATATGATCTTTGACGCTCGGGCTCTTGAATCAACATGTGAAAGCTTCCAAATCATCTTGTTGAAGCTAATCACCTACTAATAACTTGATTAATGATCTGAAACTAAATAACACAAGATTATTAGTACACATAACTACATGAGTTAATCATCATCAAAACTAGGGTGGAAGGCCTTTGGGCCAACAATCTTCCCCTTTTTGATGATGACAAAACTCATGGAGTTATATATGCATGGATTAAAGTTATGCTTCAAAGAAGCTCCCCCTTAACTCATTCATAAACAAATAAACATAAATATGCAATGAATATTAAACATGAATGCATACATAGATATGCATAAACAATAAATGGCTCTAGATACCAATGAAATGTTTAAAACAAAACATGCTCTAGAAACCAATTAAAATTAAACTAAATTAAACTTAATATATGCAAAACATAAACATGCATATATAAACCAAAATCTTTCTCCCCCTTTTTGTCAATCATCAACAAAGGGGTAAAAACCAAAACAAAACAAAATCTTCTCACCCTTTTTAATATAAAGAATCAATCATCAATAAAGGGTAAAAGCAAAACTAAATCAAATAAATTTTTCTCCCTTTTATTGTTCGAAACAATGAATCAATAAAGGGTTAATAAGAATAATATTTTCCCCTTTTTTGTCTAAAACAAAAACAATCCCCTTTTTGTCTAAAACAAAAACAACACCAATTAGGGGTGACAATCAATTAAGCTACCAATTGAAAATATGTCAAAGAATAACATCTTGATACCAATTGAAAGGAAACAAACAAAAAAAATATTGATACCAATTTTAAGCAAAACACATGAAAATCTTGATACCAATTGAAATTTAAACATAATAAATTTTGAATGTCTAAACAAAAATTTTGATACCAATTGTAAATATTTTTCATTTTGAACATATGATACCAAATATGAATTTTCAATCATAAAGTATGGGAGTGGAAAACAAATACCAATTGAAAGATGAAATACAATTTTTCTCCCCCTTTATGAAATACCAACTAAAACAAAGCGTAGGCTTGATACCAATTTAAAATTAATCAATTGAAACAAAGTTAAAGCTCAAGCACTAGCATAAACAAGATTTTGTGCTTAAAGATATAGGGATATAACAAGCACAAATAAAACATATATATATGTATGAAAAATAGATACCAATTGAAATTGATACTCTTTGAAGTGCAAGCATACATATACAAAAATATATGAGTATACAAAAATGTCAATATTGATACCAATTGAAAGAATTTCAATGATACCAATTGAAACAACAACAATGATCAAGTGTATACATCATATTATCTACCACCCAATCATGGTTCAAGTTTTAATGATTTTCACTATAAGGCATACATGAGCATGATCTCCCATCCAACCTCCCATGAAGGTAGGGGTTTTCAAAAATATGTTTGAAAATAGAGTACGTTTGAAAATCTCTACCAAAAGAAGAATACGAACTAGTTAAATGGGAAATCTTGTTAACTAGTACGAAATCCTTCAAGTAAGGAATAAAATAAAATTATTTTTCATGAAACACATGTAAATCACATGATTACTAAACACTCAAAGTCCATAAAGCTCATATTAAATTCTCATGAAAACAAATCATGAGTAAACTAATAAAGTGACTGTACAAGTATAATGTGACACATATCAACATGAAAATATTCAATTAAGCTTGTGTGAGATTCCTTAAAAACATGAAAGCATGAGAAACTAAATTTTCATTACCAATCGAAATTACCTAAAAACATGAAAATCATAGAAACGATTTAAACTTCAAGACATATGTATGTCATGTACAAACTAAAGTATACATACATATCCTAAACATAATGAGTCCACATAAGTATATGCATGAAGGCACGTGGCTCAAGGATGTGCATGTATAATCAATAGTTTGGACAAGATAGACATATACATGAAGTTAAAATACGTGATCATAGAAACATATTCAAAATGAGGAATACAAGTTAGAATGCATGAATCATCAAAACTAGACTATACTAGCACATCTAATGGGTACAAATAAGCATCCAAGCACAAACGTATATAAAGATTTATTTATGGCCCACTATATGTACAAGTATAAATTCTATTCTTAATGAAAACTAACATCTAAACAAGTAATCAAATCATTAAGCATTAAACGGGATATAAATCAATATGAAAATCATAAACATGATCATTATGTAAATCCACATTAGAATTAAGATATACATAATAGCCAAACAATGGTGAGAACACAACAAATGGGTCTATCTAAACATGGGTGATCCCAAAAGGCTATACATGCATTTCAAAGATCTAATAATCAAGGCATTTAACATACTAAACATGAATCATCAAAACAAAAATCATAAAACATCCATATGATCATTATGAAGATGCATGTGCATTAGATCTAGGGCATACATATTAGTTTAAACAAGGTGAGAACACTAAATATAAATCCATATAAAACATGGGTGTCTCAAGTAACTAAACATGTATATCACTAATCTAATGATCATGGCATAATCATAATAATCAACAAACATTAAAACATGCTATAAACAATAATATGAAAAGCATGCAAATAAAAACGGGAGTTAGAGAATGATACCAAAACCGATAAAGGCACCTCTCTAGTTCTCCAAACCAATGGTGGTCCTTCTCCACCAAACTCCCCTTGAAAGTGATGCATCCAAATTTGTTTTCTTTTAAGCACGGAACGCATCCACTTCAAGGCACCGCTACTCTCACGTGATGCGAGAGCCCACACCTACATCAAATATTTTAGGGGTGGTCTTTGGTACCCATTTTCTTTTGGGTCCATAGGGGTTAGTATCTTTCCTAACCCAAACAAGATTATTTGCTAAATTTTCAATATGTAGACGATCATAGCAAAATCTAGCAAGGTGGCCTTTTCGACCACAATGTGTACATGTGTACACATGAGCATACATGTTATGGTTGTGTCCGTGATGAGCATGTGTATGCCGTGATGGGTGTACATGTAAAGATGGAACTTGTTTCTTGCGAACTAAGGTTTTCAAGCGTGTATGATTCAAAGTACATTGGCTCAAAGTGGAGCCCAAACATTCAACACTTTTCTTCAAAACGTTTATATCTTTTTCAATACTTGAAGATAAAGTGGAGCATGCAATAGGTGTGCTAGAAGAAGAAGCTACACTAGCATGGCACACATGAGAATCAATATCAATTTTCAAAGATTCATTTTTCTTTAAAACTAAATCCAATTCTTTTGTAATGAAATCAATTTCATTTTTCAAAACAAGATTATCTTTTAAAACAAAATCCAATTTAGAAGATAAAACCTCATTGTTTTTCACAACATCATCACAATCATTTTTGCTTTTCAAAACATCAATCTCTTCAGGGCAAGGTCTAGTTGAGATCTTAGTGAGTCACGTTCACTAGTAATCTCTTCCTTCTCTTGCAAAACCGATTCAAAAGTTGAGCATAAATCCTTCATTTCTTCTTTTAGTTCAAGATTATTCTTTTTCAAAAGATTATGTTTTTCCAAAAAATTTTCAAGCTTTGTGGCAAGTTCCATATTTAAGGTTTGAGCTTCTAAACAACCATCGCAATAGGAACTAGAGCAATCATCTAGTTGAGAATCCGATTGTACCTCAAGGGAGTCTTTCCCTTGGACCATGAGGCAATGCTCGTCGGACTCATCTCTCCTAGATCTTCTCAACTTGTTGACAATCCTTGGTAGCTCAGGAGAAGTCAATATGCTCCAAACTGCAAAAGCCGAATCAAAATGAGCAAACACGGGTAAAAGAAATTCATTAAGAGATGCTCTAAGTGTTTGAAGTGCTAATGCATTTTCCTTTTTATGCTTGCTATTATTTAGGTGGGATTCTTGAGTGGAGGCTTGATAAACTAGATGTCCTAGGCTTTTTAAATGACTAGTCATCTTGGCTATCCAAAAATCATGTCTAGTAAAGTCAAACATAGGAGGGCTAGCCATGAGTGCAAACTAAATGTGTGCAAATGAAAATGCAAATGAAGATTAGCAAACCAAGATCTCACTCCTAGGTGGTTAAACCTAAATATCAGGAGCGTAGGCTCTGATACCAATTGAAAATCACCTAGAGGGGGGGTGAATAGGTGATTATGCTAATCTAATTAACTTAATGCGGAATTTAAAAACTAATTGCAATTAATAAGAGATGCACACTCAAACAAGCCAAGCAAATATGAATGAACAATATGAATTGATGCAAAGCACAAAGTAAAGAGAGAGAAAGTAAGAGCCAAGGGATCAAGCGCAAACAACAAGATATGTTTCGAGGTTCAAGCACCCAGCTCTATCCCCGCCTTCACCCAGAAGGATTTTAAGTCCACTAGCTTGTCCACAAAGGTCTCCCACAAAGGGAACCTCCACCGAGGATTTGGGGCAATCACAATTACAAGGAGTACCCAACTCCTCTCCTTACAAACACAACCTCCTCCTTGAGGCACAACTCCAAGCCAACAACAATCACCTCACAACTTGAGGGATTAGCACAAACCAATACAAGGATCACCTCACAACTTGAGGGATACAACCCAAAGGCACAAAGTCAAGAAAAGATTGGGTTTACAACTTGGTGGTCTAAACAACAACCACAAACAATTTCTTTCTCCCACACAAAGATCCTATAGAATAAGAAAGTAGATGTAGCTCAAGTATGGAGAAAACCAATGGAATGGAAATCAAAATCACAAAGAAAATCCTTGGGAAAAACTGAAACCAAGATATAGAAATTGAATCAAAAACTTTTCCCAAAAACCCTTTCTTTGATCTTCCAAACCCTAGCAAAAACACCAAATAGATTGTTCAATTTAAAGCCCAAAAACTTCTTTTGAATGCTGTGAAAACACTAGAGAGTAAGGAAAAATTCGCACAAAAAATCTTATGTAAAACTGGCCATTAATGGGGTATTTATAGCCCCCAGAAAAATATAGCCGTTGGCAGCCAAATCTGCCAAAAATGGCCTACCGGTCGACCGTGCGGTCGACCGGCCAACGGTCACATTTTGACCGTCGCCAGCTACCGGTCGACCGCCCGGTCGACCGAAACAAACAGAGAGTTGCTTGCATGCAGTCGGTCGCCCGTGCGGTCGATCGGACCATGTGACAGCTAGCGTGCAAGTATCCGTGCACGTCGGTCGACTGATACGGTCGACCGGCTACTTGGTGCGGTCGACCGTAGGGGTCGACCGACCTAGCCTGGCAGAGACTGTTCTGGTCAGTAAAAACATGTAATTTTTTAGTCCTAAAAATTCTCATTAAATCTCTAAAAATCCACAAAAATAGTTTTATCATTTTTCATTGAAATACAAACTTGCGTTAAAAAGTTTAACACAAATCTCAAACATTTTGAACTATTTTTGTGTTATAGAAATTTTGCCAAAAACCAAAAACTGTATTTTCTAAAACTTGAATTTTTGAATAGAAAATACGTTTTGTCCAAAACTCTTCCAAATACAAAAACATGATATTAAACAACATTTAGGCATGATGTATATGGATATAATCCTATATACATGAAACACATATATATCCATGTTTTTGACATTAATTCCAAAATATGTTTTGTTAAAAATACCAAAACATAAAACACATGAATAAGTGAGTCAAAACTAAGTTTGTCTAGGAAATTAAGCATGCATGTATATAGAACAAATCTAATATACATTAAACCATGTAAACTTGTTTTGATCTATCTATTCATGAAAACCAAGATCGGTTAAACCAAAAACGGAAAAACCGAAAACTAATATTCCAAACATGAAACGTGTGTGTTGTGAACTTGAGCATATCATACTATTCTAATCTTTACAATTGGATCTAAACACAAAACTAAACTATGGTACCGAAGTCTTCTTGTAGAGCGCAATCTCCAAGCCGACTTGATCCAAAACTCTTTGATCCACCGAGCAAGTGCTATATATGATCTTTGACGCTCGGGCTCTTGAATCAACATGTGAAAGCTTCCAAATCATCTTGTTGAAGCTAATCACCTACTAATAACTTGATTAATGATCTGAAACTAAATAACACAAGATTATTAGTACACATAACTACATGAGTTAATCATCATCAAAACTAGGGTGGAAGGCCTTTGGGCCAACAATCTTCCCCTTTTTGATGATGACAAAACTCATGGAGTTATATATGCATGGATTAAAGTTATGCTTCAAAGAAGCTCCCCCTTAACTCATTCATAAACAAATAACATAAATATGCAATGAATATTAAACATGAATGCATACATAGATATGCATAAACAATAAATGGCTCTAGATACCAATGAAATGTTTAAAACAAAACATGCTCTAGAAACCAATTAAAATTAAACTAAATTAAACTTAATATATGCAAAACATAAACATGCATATATAAACCAAAATCTTTCTCCCCCTTTTTGTCAATCATCAACAAAGGGGTAAAAACCAAAACAAAACAAAATCTTCTCACCCTTTTTAATATAAAGAATCAATCATCAATAAAGGGTAAAAGCAAAACTAAATCAAATAAATTTTTCTCCCTTTTATTGTTCGAAACAATGAATCAATAAAGGGTTAATAAGAATAATATTTTCCCCTTTTTTGTCTAAAACAAAAACAATCCCCTTTTTGTCTAAAACAAAAACAACACCAATTAGGGGTGACAATCAATTAAGCTACCAATTGAAAATATGTCAAAGAATAACATCTTGATACCAATTGAAAGGAAACAAACAAAAAAAATATTGATACCAATTTTAAGCAAAACACATGAAAATCTTGATACCAATTGAAATTTAAACATAATAAATTTTGAATGTCTAAACAAAAATTTTGATACCAATTGTAAATATTTTTCATTTTGAACATATGATACCAAATATGAATTTTCAATCATAAAGTATGGGAGTGGAAAACAAATACCAATTGAAAGATGAAATACAATTTTTCTCCCCCTTTATGAAATACCAACTAAAACAAAGCGTAGGCTTGATACCAATTTAAAATTAATCAATTGAAACAAAGTTAAAGCTCAAGCACTAGCATAAACAAGATTTTGTGCTTAAAGATATAGGGATATAACAAGAACAAATAAAACATATATATATGTATGAAAAATAGATACCAATTGAAATTGATACTCTTTGAAGTGCAAGCATACATATACAAAAATATATGAGTATACAAAAATGTCAATATTGATACCAATTGAAAGAATTTCAATGATACCAATTGAAACAACAACAATGATCAAGTGTATACATCATATTATCTACCACCCAATCATGGTTCAAGTTTTAAATGATTTTCACTATAAGGCATACATGAGCATGATCTCCCATCCAACCTCCCATGAAGGTAGGGGTTTTCAAAAATATGTTTGAAAATAGAGTACGTTTGAAAATCTCTACCAAAAGAAGAATACGAACTAGTTAAATGGGAAATCTTGTTAACTAGTACGAAATCCTTCAAGTAAGGAATAAAATAAATTATTTTTCATGAAACACATGTAAATCACATGATTACTAAACACTCAAAGTCCATAAAGCTCATATTAAATTCTCATGAAAACAAATCATGAGTAAACTAATAAAGTGACTGTACAAGTATAATGTGACACATATCAACATGAAAATATTCAATTAAGCTTGTGTGAGATTCCTTAAAAACATGAAAGCATGAGAAACTAAATTTTCATTACCAATCGAAATTACCTAAAAACATGAAAATCATAGAAACGATTTAAACTTCAAGGCATATGTATGTCATGTACAAACTAAAGTATACATACATATCCTAAACATAATGAGTCCACACAAGTATATGCATGAAGGCACGTGGCTCAAGGATGTGCATGTATAATCAATAGTTTGGACAAGATAGACATATACATGAAGTTAAAACACATGATCATAGAAATATATTCAAAATGAGGAATACAAGTTAGAATGCATGAATCATCAAAACTAGACTATACTAGCACATCTAATGGGTACAAATAAGCATCCAAGCACAAACATATATAAAGATTTATTTGTGGCCCACTATATGTACAAGTATAAATTCTAGTCTTAATGAAAACTAACATCTAAACAAGTAATCAAATCATTAAGCATAAAACGGGATATAAATCAACATGAAAATCATAAACATGATCATTATGTAAATCCACATGCTATTAGAATCAAGATATACATAATAGCCAAACAATGGTGAGAACACAACAAATGGGTCTATCTAAACATGGGTGATCTCAAAAGGCTATACATGCATTTCAAAGATCTAATAATCAAGGCATTTAACATACTAAACATGAATCATCAAAACAAAAATCATAAAACATCCATATGATCATTATGAAGATGCATGTGCATTAGATCTAGGGCATACATATTAGTTTAAACAAGGTGAGAACACTAAATATAGATCCATATAAAACATGGGTGTCTCAAGTAACTAAACATGTATATCACTAATCTAATGATCATGGCATAATCATAATAATCAACAAACATTAAAACATGCTATAAACAATAATATGAAAAGCATGCAAATAAAAACGGGAGTTAGAGAATGATACCAAAACTGATGAAGACACCTCTCTAGTTCTCCAAACCAATGGTGGTCCTTCTCCACCAAACTCTCCTTGAAAGTGATGCGTCCAAATTTGTTTTCTTTTAAGCACGGAACGCATCCACTTCAAGGCACCGCTACTCTCACGTGATCTTGTGTTTAATTAGTCTTAGATATTTGATCAGGATTTAAGTAGGTGTTTAACTTCAACAAAGGAGTTTTGGGAGCTAAAACGTGTTAATTCAAGGGCTCGAGCATCATGATTGCATCAAGTACTCAAGAGGAGTTTAGCTCATTGGATCATAGTTTGGACCAAGTCAAGAAGGAGAAGAAGATGTTCAAGAGAAGATTTTCAAAAAGACTTGAGTCATGTTTGTAAGTGTTAAGATTTATTTTTAGATAAAATATAAAGGATAGATTAGTTGTGGATTGCTCAAGCTCATATACACACACATACAAAATTTATATATGTTTTCATAAAATAGTTTTGATTTTGGAAAATACCGTTTTGGTTTTTGAGCTTCAAAATATACATCTCTATGTTTTATGATTAGAGTTCATCAAAATGAGTTTATATGGTTTATATGTGTTTTGAATTTCATCCATACATATTGTTGGTTCAAATATTTAGAAAAACTTATTTGGTGTTTCTATATCATGTGTTTGAGTTTTGAATTTATCAAAACCGATTTTAGAGCTTATTGTCAAAAACATAGATATTTCATATCATATGTTTATTGGATCATATCCATATACACTAAACTTCAAAAGTGTTTAAAATATCTTGTATTTGTATTTGGAGAAGTATCGAAAAAAATCATTTTTCAATTTGGAGATCGTTTTTGAAAAATACAGATTTCTATTTGAGACAAAATTTCTATATTAAATGGTTCAAAATGTTTGAATGTGTGTTGATTTTTAATCACACATGTTTGTACATCAAAGTATTTTAATGAACCTATTTTTATAGATTTTTTGTGATTTTATGGGAATTTATAAGATTTTATTAAACCAAATTTTAATGTGTAAAATGTTTGTCCAGGTCTTCTGGCGGTCGACTGGCCGGTCGACTAATACGAAGTCGGTCGACCGGGCGGTCGACCGATGTGAACAGACGTGCACAGCTAATTTGGCTTGAGGGCCGATCGACTAACCCGGTCGACCGCCAGAGAGCTTTGCTCTCTGGATCTGGCCCCGATCGACCGGGCGGTCGATCGGTGATTAGTATCTAATTTTGCATAATTTATATCACATCTTCACATTTATTTCGTATTAAATTCTGCTAATAATCCTTTGCTTGCTTGATTCTAGGTCCATGGTGTGCAATGGAGAAGAAGACCCTAAATCACCATTTAATTGGTGATTAAAAGCCTATTAAAGATAGCCATTGACCTAGAGAGCTGATTCTGCAAAAACCAGGAGCTGCAAAGACAAAATCGGGCACCAGACTTGACAGGAGACAGACTGGACCGCGACGAAGCGCCGCGCGCGAGGCCCCAGTATGGCCGCGGCGCGCGCGCCGCTTCAGGCCAGGGTTTGTCTCCCTGGCCCCCTGTTCCCCTGATGCCTATATATACCCCCTGGGTTCCAGCGTTGGGGATATGCAGAGTTTTAGGAGTAATTGCATCTTCATGTTGTAGTTTAGTTTAGGTTAGGTTAGTTCTTCTTCTTTCCCATTGTATTTTCCATTTTGTTTTAGATCTTGTATTAGGAGAAAGTGTGATACATGAGTGGAATGCAAGAGTACTTGTAATAGAAGGTGACAAGTTATGAAAGGTGCTCTCTTTACCTCTCTTTGTTTTCTATCTAACTTCTTTAACATGCATAGCTAATCTTTTCTCTCATGGCAACTAACTACTAACCACCAACTTACTAACTTCTTTGATGATAATCCACATGAATCTAATAGCCTCGTTTTGGCCTTGCTCTTCCAAGAGCCATTGATGGCTCATGATGATAGATCTAACACTCTAACTTCCTAACCACTAACAAGCTAACATTACTTTACTCCATGCTTACTTTTCTATAGTATTGATGGTTTAAGTGTAGCTTGCACTTGTTTGATGAGTTGGGTTGTGATGAGTTACATATGGGTCATTCTTTGAATCGCTCTTGAAACAAGGACTAGTGATGGTCAATGATACATGTGAGGCAACTATCACTAAGAGGTTAGCATGTTGGTGGAGTCATTAGTAGTTAGTAGCCGTGAGTTTTCTTTCATTTTCACTTATTTTAGAAATACAAACAAAAATCACAAAAACTATTCTTTTCCATATTTCCCACTTCTTCGTATTTCACCGTACCTCTCTTTTCATTCTTTACTTTCTTTTCTTTTCGTTCTTTAAAACTCTGAAGAATCTTTAACAAACACGTGAAGCAACCGGTAAAGCTTCTATCGCGTCCCATCCTTGTGGATTCGACTTGTTTTAGCCTCTATGCTATAATGGAAGTATCGAGGAAGCCAAAGCGCACACACTTTAAATATCGTTTTCAAAACATACACTTTTTGTGCGCAGTTTTACCCCGATCAAATTTTGGCGCCGTTGCTGAGGATGGGAACGGTTTGATTTCACAAGTTTGTTAACTTTTCTTTTTTGTTTTTGGGTGTGCATGTTAAATTTTAGCATTGCAGAAGTCCGCACTTGCTCAAGTTGTTGGCCCAAAAGGTTACACTCTCCATTTGTTTGGAGTTTTGATGATAACAAAACAAATAAGTGCTATATGGTACTAATTAGTTTGTTAAGATAAGTTTCAGGTTTGTACCATATTTGGAGGCCATTACTTAGCTATTGCAAGAATTTCTAGGTTCATGAAGCAAAGAAGGCTTTTTGCACATCAAGGAAGGAACATAGAAGAGAAGGCTCTAGCAAGGCATCGCATGGCTCAAGACTTCAAGATTGCTCAAGATAATTTATTAGATTTGTTTTTAGTTTAGAATTTTGTTAAAGAATAGTGAATAGGTTTGAAGCTCTATCACACACGTTTTGCGCACATCTTGTTTCCTAACATAAATAGTTTGTATACTATCTTCAACCTACAAACTTATTTTGATATACATAATCATGTGTTTTGAGTTTTGTGTTTTATCAAACTTATTTTGGTATTGGAATTTATGACAAAAACTTTGATGTACATATGTTTCATGAATATAGGATTATGCTTCAAAATGGTTAAATATCATGTTTTTGTATTTGGAAGAGTTTTGGACAAAACGTATTTTCTAGTCAAAATCCAAGTTTTTAGAAAATACAGTTTTTGGTTTTTGGTAAAAATGATAAGAGTCAAAAATAGTTCATATTGATTGATATTTGAGCTAAACATTTTACCGCATGTTTATATATCAATGCAAAATGATAAAACTATTTTTGGTGATTTTTATGAGTGTTAAAAGATTTTTCATAATATTTTTAAAACTATTTTTCTGTCCTTTCCAGACTTCATGCAGTCGACTAGTCTTCTGACTAGTCGACTTGGCTAGAAGTCGGTCGACCGGGACGGTCGACCGACGTGCACAAATCTGTGCACGTTTGGAAGTCTTTGGACGGTCGACCGTCCCGGTCGACCGGTCTGAGAGCAGAGCTCTATGTTTGTTTCGGTCGACCGGGCCGGTCGACCGTGGCATGCAACGGTCATTTTCTTTATACTAGCGGTCGACCGGGCCGGTCGACCGGACTAGCCGTTTGAACAGTAACGGCTAGTTTTCTGAGCAGATTTATTTTTGTCCTTTTCTCACTTAAGTGTGTTTAAGTGACATGTTTTGGCTCTAATACATTCTGATTAGCCTTAAAAATGTTTTATCTTCTAACCCTAGCCCTCTCCTATAAATAGGGGTGTTTGGGGAGAGATTGGATAACTAATCATTACAAGAAAATTCTCAAAAATTTCCAAAAGTTTAAGGCATTCAAAAGATTTGGTTTCTTGGTTTTTGTGCTGAAATTCTCTCTCATTTTCTGAAGTGTTTTCAAGAATTCTCTGATTTCATTTTCTTTTCTCCTTACACACAAAAGCTTCATTCCTACTCATTATTTCTCTAAGGACCTTTGTAAGGGAAGAGAATTTTGCAAGAGAGAGTTTGTGGTCTTTTGACTACTCAGAGATTGCTTGTACTTGAGATTGTGGAGTTGGGTACTCCGGTGTATTTGTGACATCTTTGTGATAGTGGAAGCGGTTGGAATCCTTCTGGGGAAGGCGGGGAAGTAGAGCTGGGTGCTCGAACCTCGATAACAAATCTTGGTGTTTGCGTTTGGTTTACTTTTCCTTGTTCTTGCTCTACTTTCATTGCTATTACAACTTGCTCTTGATTGTCATTGCTATATTCACTTGCTTTGTGAGATTGTTGCTCCATAATTTTTAATTTGTGCATTGATTAGCATTATCACCTATTCACCCCCCTCTAGGTGATTTTCAATTGGTATCAGAGCTTGGACTCTAGGTTTTGGCTTAACATCCATAGAGAGATCCTTAAAATTTGCTAATCAACATTTGCATTCCATTTGTCATCACTAGTAAACATGGCCGATAACATCAAAACCCCTCCTAAATTTGATGAACTCAACTTCCCTATTTGGAAGGTTAGGATGACTATCTTTTTGCAATCCTTAGGTAGCTTAGTGGCTAAATCTTTGACCAAACCCTATGTTGCATCCAATAGTGATGAGAGCACATGGACCGACTTCAACTTTAGAGAATATGAGGCTAACTCCAAGGCCCAAAATTCCCTCTTAACCGCCTTGAATGAGGATGACCTTACACGGGTAATTCATTGCCAATCCGCCTATGAGATTTGGCAACACTTATTGGTCACACACGAAGGGACTTCACAAGTCAAGAGAGCTAAGATAGATCTCTTGAGGTCCCAATATGAGTCATTTAAAATGATTGATGATGAATCTATAGATTGTATGATTACTCGATTTACTAAAATCACCAATGGTTTTCTTCTTTAGGTGATGAGATTTCCAATGATCAAAAGGTGCGGAAAGTGATTCGGGCTCTTCCTACATCATGGGAGATCAAGGCCACCACCCTAAAAGAATTGAACGACAAGGATGAGATGGACCTCATTAGTCTCATAGGGAACCTAAAAACCCATGAGATGGAAAAGAAAGCAAGAGAAGAGGCCGCTCCACTAAAGAAGAAATCCTTGGCCTTCAAGTCTTCATCCACTCTTGAAGACGATGAAGAAGATGAAGAAGAAGATGAGGAGCTATCACTACTTGTTCGTAATGTGAAGAGAATGTACCGGAGGAACAAGCTCAACTTCTGAAGGAAATTTGAAGGCAAAGAGGAGAGGAAAATCATATGCTACAATTGCCGAAAGCCCGGACACATCATGGCGGATTGCCCGGAGTTCAAGAAGAAGATGACCTCCTCCTTCAAGCCAAAGAAATCGGAAGAAAAGAAAGCGTACAAGGCAACTTGGGATTCAGAAAGCGAGTCCGAGGAAGAGGCGGATGTGGCGAATATGTGTTTCATGGCAAACACTCCAAAGGTAACCCCTCAACCTCTTGATGATGAAGATGATGAATTAAGTAAGAAAGTTCTAGCTCATGCCTTTGTTGAACTTTCCGAAACTTATGATAATAAGAAGATTGAATTTTATAAATTGCAAAAAGAAGTTGCATTTCTCAAAAATCAACTTGCTATGGTTTCTAAAGAAAAGGATGATATTTCTTCTAATCTTATTTCTATTCAAAATGAGTTTAATGCTTACAAGGTTTCATGTAAAGGAAAATCTCCTATTGTTGATGAAAAAGAAATTTCTTCTTTAAAAACTAAAATGGTTGATTTTGAAAAAGTTTTGAAAGATTCTGCTTTTAACACTAAGAAACTTGAAGAAAAATTTTCTAAAAAGCTCACTAAAGATTCACATGTTAAGTCTACTCATGCTCACACTACACATAACACTTCTCATGCTAAATCTTTTCATGCTCACAACTCTCATGCTCAAAAATCACACACTCACTATGCTTTTAAATATGGTAGAGTATATAGATGCACATATTGTGGTAAGAATGGACATTTAGCTAAATTTTGCTATGACCAAGTTAATAGGTCAAATAATCTTGTTTGGGTTAATGAGACTAACTCTTTAGGACCCAAGAAAATGTGGGTACGAAAATCAAGTCCTAAATTATTTGATGTAGGTACACACCAAGGCTCCAAGACGTAGGGAGCGGTGGTACCTTGATAGTGGTTGTTCAAGACACATGACGTGGGACATCAATAACTTTACAACCCTATCAAGGTACGAGGAAGGTGGCTCCGTCACCTTCGGGGATGACTCCAAAGGCACTATCATCGGTATAGGTAACATTCAAATTGGTGCATCTCCCATTATGGAAAATGTTGTACTTGTTGATGGTTTGAAACATAATTTGCTTAGTATTAGTCAATTTTGTGACCGTGGACTTAAAGTTGTTTTTGATGATACTTCTTGCAAGATTTTTGATATTAAATCCAATGATTGTATTCTTACCGGTTTTCGTGATGATAATGTTTATATTATTGACATGCTTAATGTGGAATGTTCTACTAAATGCTTAAATGCTTTTGATGAAAATTCTTGCTTTGGCATAGAAGATTAGGACATGCATCTTTTGACCATCTTTCTAGGATTAATTCTAAGGATTTAGTGAAGGGTATACCTTGCTTGAAGTTTGAGAAAGACCGCATTTGTGGTGCGTGCCAACTTGGGAAACAAACCAAGTCTTCCTTCAAACCAATCAAGGATATCATGTCAACTAGGCCTTTAGAATTAATTCATATGGATCTTTTGGACCTATTAAAACAAAGAGCTTAAATGGTAGTAGATTTGCATTTGTTTTAGTTGATGATTTTTCCCGTTTCACTTGGGTTTTCTTCTTGGAACACAAAGATCAAACTTTCTCTCTTTTTAAAATTTTTCAAAAAAGGGTTAAAAAAGAAAAAGGTTTTCCGATTTTGAAAATAAGGAGTGATAGAGGTGGTGAGTTTGTTAACCAACTCTTCATGACTTATTGTGATGAAAAGGGAATTAAGCATGAAATGTCTTGTCCTAGAACTCCACAACAAAATAGAGTTGTAGAAAGGAAAAATAGAACACTTCAAGAGATGGCTAGGACAATGATAAGTGAGTATGACCTCCCTCATTATCTATGGGCCGAGGCCGTAAACACCGCTTGCTATATATCAAATCGTATTTATTTATGTAAAAATTCTTCCAAAACATCTTTTGAAATGTATCATTCTAGAAAACCTAATGTTTCATATTTCAAAGTTTTTGGATGCAAGTGTTTCGTTTTAAACACTAAAGATAACTTGGGTAAATTTGATGCTAAGGCTTATGAAGCAATCTTTGTTGGATATTCTACAACTAGTAAAGCTTATAGAGTATTCAATAGATCTTCACTTACCATCGAAGAATCCATGCATGTTAAATTTGAAGAATCTAATATGTTTATTGAGAATGTTGTAGAGATTGAACCATTAGGTGAAGACATGGAGAGACTATCCTTGAAAGACTCACCCGCTCAAGATGATAAGCAAGAACGAATTGGTGACGTTCAAGAGGATAAAGAGGAAAGCTCTCAACCGCTTCCTAAAGCTTGGAGATATGCCACAAATCATCCCAAGGAGCTCATCTTAGGTGATGCATCTAAAGGGGTAACAACTCGCTCCAAACTCCATGACCTATGTGGTAATTTTGCTTTCATTTCTCATTTTAAACCCAAAAGCATCCTCGAAGCCGAGGCGGACTCATATTGGTTGCTAGCCATGCAAGAGGAACTCAATCAATTTGAGCGCAACCAAGTTTGGCACCTTGTTCCTAGGCCCCACGATAGACCAATAATTGTACTAAGTGGATCTTTAGAAACAAGATGGATGAGTCCGGAAATGTGATTAGGAATAAGGCTAGGTTAGTGGCCAAGGTTACACTGAAGTTGAGGGAATTGACTTTGAGGAGACCTTTGCACCCGTAGCACGGCTTGAAGCCATACGGATGACACTAGCTTTTGCATCTTTCAAAAATTTTAAACTTTTTCAAATGGATGTGAAAAGTGCATTTTTGAATGGTTTTATAAATGAAGAAGTTTATGTTGCTCAACCTCCCGGTTTTGTTGATCATGTTCATCCCGATTTTGTTTTTAAACTTGATAAAGCTTTGTATGGATTGAAACAAGCTCCAAGAGCTTGATATGAAAGGCTTTCTAGTTTTCTCATTTCAAATGATTTTATTAAAGGCAAAGTAGATACAACACTATTCACTAAGCATGTTGATAATGATATCTTAATTGTGCAAATTTATGTTGATGATATAATTTTTGGTTCTACTAATGAGTTTTTATGCAAGGAATTTGAAAAGGTTATGCAATGTGAATTTGAAATGTCTTCAATGGGTGAGCTTAATTTCTTTCTTGGACTCCAAATCAAGCAATTGCAAGATGGGAACTTCATATGTCAAGCCAAATACGCAAAGGAACTCGTAAAGAAGTTTGGACTTGAAGACTCAAAGGTTTGCAACACTCCCATGGCAACTACCACCAAGCTTGATAAGGATGACCAAGGTAAAAATGTTGATATTAAATTGTATAGAAGCATGATAGGTAGTCTTTTGTATTTAACGGCAAGTAGGCCGGACATCATGTTTAGTGTGTGTCTTTGTGCTAGATTTCAATCGTGTCCCAAAGAGTCCCATCTTATTGCGGTAAAACGCATTATTCGTTATATTAAGGGAACGATTGGAATGGGTCTATGGTATCTGAAAATCGGAGATTTCTCAATGACAAGTTATTCGGATGCCGACTATGCGGGTTGTAGAGTAGATAGAAAGAGTACTAGTAGGACATGTCAATTTCTTGGTAATTGTCTTGTTTCATGGTCCTCTAGGAAACAAAATTCCGTAGCTCTCTCAACCGCCGAGGCGGAGTATGTTGCCGCGGGGGCTTGTTGTGCACAAGTCCTTTGGATGAAACATACTCTCCTTGATTATGATTTGCATTATAACCATATAAAAATATTTTGTGATAATACTAGTACTATACATATGACAAAGAATGCAAATCAACATAGTAAGACCAAGCACATTGAGATTAGATATCACTTTCTTAGAGATCATTTTGAGAAAGGAGATATAGATATTGATTATGTTTCTACAGATTTGCAACTTGCCGATATTTTCACTAAACCACTTGATTTTGCTAGATTTTCATTCATTTGTGGTGAACTTAATGTTTGTGTTATTGAATAAAATGTTTTCTTAACCCTTTTTGATGTATGACAAAAAGGGGGAGAATGAGTTTATGTATGGAAATATGAGCTCATATGGTTTTGGTTCCATATGAGTTTATATATGTTTTGATATTTTGATGTGTTTTCATGAATTCTTGTAATCTGAGTTTAAGTGTTTTGCAAGTGTTTTTGGTTTTTGATTTCATGAGGTTTACTTGCAAATTACAAATTACATGGTTTTTCTTTGTTTTATATAGCATAATTTGAGGGGGAGCTTTCTCCTCCCCTATACTTTTGTTTATAGCCTATTTGTTTTGTCATCATCAAAAGGGGGAGATTGTTGGCCCAAAAGGTTACACTCTCCATTTGTTTGGAGTTTTGATGATAACAAAACAAATAAGTGCTATATGGTACTAATTAGTTTGTTAAGATAAGTTTCAGGTTTGTACCATATTTGGAGGCCATTGCTTAGCTATTGCAAGAATTTCTAGGTTCATGAAGCAAAGAAGGCTTTTTGCACATCAAGGAAGGAACATAGAAGAGAAGGCTCTAGCAAGGCATCGCATGGCTCAAGACTTCAAGATTGCTCAAGATAATTTATTAGATTTGTTTTTAGTTTAGAATTTTGTTAAAGAATAGTGAATAGGTTTGAAGCTCTATCACACACGTTTTTGCGCACATCTTGTTTCCTAACATAAATAGTTTGTATACTATCTTCAACCTACAAACTTATTTTGATATACATAATCATGTGTTTTGAGTTTTGTGTTTTATCAAAACTTATTTTGGTATTGGAATTTATGACAAAAACTTTGATGTACATATGTTTCATGAATATAGGATTATACTTCAAAATGGTTAAATATTATGTTTTTGTATTTGGAAGAGTTTTGGACAAAACGTATTTTCTAGTCAAAATCCAAGTTTTTAGAAAATACATTTTTTGGTTTTTGGTAAAAATGATAAGAGTCAAAATAGTTCATATTGATTGATATTTGAGCTAAACTTTTTACCACATGTTTATATATCAATGCAAAATGATAAAACTATTTTTGGTGATTTTTATGAGTGTTAAAAGATTTTTCATAATATTTTTAAAACTATTTTTCTGTCCTTTCCAGACTTCATGCAGTCGACTAGTCTTCTGACTAGTCGACTTGGCTAGAAGTCGGTCGATCGGGACGGTCGACCGACGTGCACAAATCTGTGCACGTTTGGAAGTCTTTGGACGGTCGACCGTCCCGGTCGACCGGTCTGAGAGCAGAGCTCTATATTTGTTTCGGTCGATCGGGCCGGTCGACCGTGGCATGCAACGGTCATTTTCTTTATACTAGCGGTCGACCGGACTAGCCGTTTGAACAGTAACGGCTAGTTTTCTGAGCAGATTTATTTTTGTCCTTTTCTCACTTAAGTGTGTTTAAGTGACATGTTTTGGCTCTAATACATTCGATTAGCCTTAAAAATGTTTTATCTTCTAACCCTAGCCCTCTCCTATAAATAGGGGTGTTTGGGGAGAGATTGGATAACTAATCATTACAAGAAAAATTCTCAAAAATTTCCAAAAGTTTAAGGCATTCAAAAGATTTGGTTTCTTGGTTTTTGTGCTGAAATTCTCTCTCATTTTCTGAAGTGTTTTCAAGAATTCTCTGATTTCATTTTCTTTTCTCCTTACACACAAGAGCTTCATTCCTACTCATTATTTCTCTAAGGACCTTTGTAAGGGAAGAGAATTTTGCAAGAGAGAGTTTGTGGTCTTTTGACTACTCAGAGATTGCTTGTACTTGAGATTGTGGAGTTGGGTACTCCGGTGTATTTGTGACATCTTTGTGATAGTGGAAGTGGTTGGAATCCTTCTGGGGAAGGCGGGGAAGTAGAGCTGGGTGCTCGAACCTCGATAACAAATCTTGGTGTTTGCGTTTGGTTTACTTTTCCTTGTTCTTGCTCTACTTTCATTGCTATTACTACTTGCTCTTGATTGTCATTGCTATATTCACTTGCTTTGTGAGATTGTTGCTCCATAATTTTTAATTTGTGCATTGATTAGCATTATCACCTATTCACCCCCCTCTAGGCGATTTTCACAAGTGTGGTCGGGTAACTTTTTGTACATTCATATACTCTGTTGCTAATTTTTGTTCATATTACTGTATACTGTAAATAATTTTAAGAATTAAAATACGGTAATTGGATGCTTTAAAACTGTTTAGACATTTGCTTCTAGGCACGTGTCAATTTTTATTCTAATATACTGTATTTTATTCTTATGTTGTTGTGATACTGATAGGAGGTGTACATATGGCATTGCATATATATAGGACAAACACTTCAGTGATTTACTTGCTTTTTTGTGTTCATGCTTATCTATATTGCACACTTGCACAAATTTAACTTAAGGGAAAAATCCAAGACAATATAAGGTGGGGAAGTTATTACTGAAATCACCTAGAGGGGGGGTGAATAGGTGATATGCAAATCTATGAAACTAAATGCGCTAAATGCGGAAGCTTAAAACTAATTTGCAACACACTTAGTACAACACACAAGTGTAGCCGAATTCCCCGTGAAGGGCTCTGGACTAACTCCTCTTGATTCCCCTAGATAAGGGTTGAGGTGCTATATGAAGCTCTTGTGGTTAAGTACAAGTGAGGCACACACAAACAAGCCAAGCATATAAGGATGATAAGCAATATGAAATAATGCAAGGCACAACACAAGAAAATATGATATGAATGAATGAATGATGCATTGCACAAATAAGAGAGAGAGAGAGTTAGAGAGACAATGGATCAAACACAAATACAAAGATATGTTTCGAGGTTCGAGCCCCTAGCTCTACGTCCCCGCCTTCACCGAGAAGGATTTCTAATCCACTATACTCCCACCGAGGGAACCTCCACCGAGGAGGATTTGTTACAACACTAGGAGTACCGAACTCCTCTCTCAAACACAGCCTCACAACCGAGGGGTAGGCCCGTAGCCAAACAACCACAAACACCTCTACCGAAGAGGGTTACAAACCAAACTCCACCTCTCACAAGAGGGAGCAAACCATCACCCGATCAACCTCTACCAAAGAGGGATACAACAAAAGCAAGGGTGTTTACAACAAGTGGTTACAAAGACCACAAACTCAATCTCTTTTCCCACAAACAAAAGATCCTATAGAATAGGATAGATGATAAGCTTAAGTGTGGAAAACTAGGTGTTTGGAAATCAAGGACTCAAAGAAATAATCTTGGGAAAACTCTAAAGATAATAGAAATGAAGAACAAACACAAATCTCCAAAATACTATTTTCTTTGATTTTTTCAAAAACCTAAAACAAATAAGATTGGAAGTTTAAAGCTCAAAAACACTTTTGAAAACTTGTTTTTAACACTAGGGAAACAGCAATTTTTCTCTTGTAAAAACCTTAGCCAAAATCTCAAAGAAATGGGGTTTATATAGGCCAAAAAGAAACTAGCCGTTAGGCTGATCTGGCAGCCTGACAGGCGAGCGGTCGGCCGGCCGGCCGACCGCCAACGATCATAATTATGACCATTGGGCTATCTCGGTCGACCGCCCGGCCGACCGCCAGAAACAGAGAGCAGAGCTCTTTGGTACGGTCGGCCGCCCGGCCGACCGTCCCTGTGTCTGCCAAACGTGCACAAGCTTGTGCACGTCGGTCGACCGCAAGGGTCGACCGGCCTTTGGTGCGGTCGACCCGTGCGGTCGGCCGACCTGGCCTGTCAGCCACTGTTCTGGGATAGAAACACATGTAAAGAATATTTCTAAAAATCTTTTAAGCCTTTGTAAAAATACCCAAAATAGTTTTATCATTTTGCATTGATATATAAACATGTGATAAAAATTTCAACTCAAATATCAAGCAAGTTAGACTATTTTTGTGTTTTGAAAGTTTTACCAAAAACAAAACTTGTATTTTATCAAACTTGGATTTTTCAATAGGAAATCTGATTTTTCCTAAAACACATGAATAGACATATCAAAATAAGTTTGTTTAAGATATGAAGCATGTATGTATATTGAACGCATCTAATATACATAAAAACCATTTAAACTTGTTTTGATCTACTATTCATGAAAACCAAATCAAAACATAAATCTTGTGTGTGTTGTGCACTTGAGCATATCAACTATACTAAGCTTTACAAATGGATCTAAACACACTAAACTATGGATACCTAAGTCTTCTTGACGATCTTCATCTTCAAGGCGACTTGGTCCAAAACTCCGTGATCCATGAGAGAGTGCTATGTATCATCATGATGCTCAGGCCCTGAAATCACTTGTGAAAGCTTCTAAACACCTCTTTTGGAAGCAATCACCAACTAATATCTTGTTACATGATCTGAAACTAAAATCACAAGATTATTAGTACATAACTACATGAGTTAATCATCATCAAAACTAGAGTGGAAGGCCTCTGGGCCAACAATCTCCCCCTTTTTGATGATGACAAAACTCATGGAGTTATATATGTATGGATTAAAGTTAAGCTTCAAAGAAGATCCCCCTTAACTCATGCATAAACAAATAAACATAAATATGTAATGAATATGAAACATGAAACATGCATAGATATGCATAAACAATAAAAGGTTCTAGATACCAATGAAATGTTCAAAAAATAAAATATGTTCTAGATACCAATTAAAATTAAACTAGATTAAACTTCATACATATGCATATATAAAACTCAAAATCTTTCTCCCCCTTTTTGTCAATCATCAATAAAGGGGTAAAAACAAAACAATAAGTTTTTCTCCCCCTTTTTGTCTAAAACAAAAATATCAATATAGGGGTGACAATCAATTAAGATATCAATTGAAAATATGTCAAAGTAGCTTCTTGATACCAATTGAAAGTAAACAAAGATTAATAAATGTTATATGCTATATACATTCATGAAGAGGAAGACGCTAAGTTAACTTCCCTACACACATGCATTACATGAAGAAGGGATGACAAGCCCTAACTCACATAACACATGATATGTAATGCATAAGAGGAGATGTGAAGCTCCCCCTACACACGTGTATCACATAAAAAAGAGATGTCAAGCTCCTCAATACAAGATACACTCAACATGAATCTATATATAGAAGAGATGTTAAGCTCTCCTTGCATATAGGCAATTATAAATCAAAACTTTTGAATATTTCAATTTAAATTTTTCAAATAAACATCTTGATATCAAAAGAGAGTATTTTTCTTTTTAAGCCATGATTTCAATTTGAAATTTTATTATCTATCATAAAGTAAGGGAGTGGAAATACAAATACCAATTGAAATATAAAAATCGAATTTTCTCCCCCTTTATGAGATACCAAATAAAACTATGCGTAGGCTTGAAATAAGATACCAATTGAAAATTAAATCAATTGAAACAAAGTTGAAGATCAAGCTCTAGCATAAACAAAATTTGTGCTCAAGATATAGGGATATAATAAGCACAAATAAAACATATATGTATGAAAAATTAGATACCAATAGAAATTGATACCATTAGAATTGAAAACATACATACACATAAACACATATGAGTATACAAGAAGATCAAAATTGATACCGATTGAAAGAATTCAATGATACCAATTGAAACAACAATAATAGCAAGTGTATATCTCATATAATCTACACGAAGAATACGAACTAGTTAAAATGAAAAGTTTGTAAACTAGTACGAAATCCTTCAAGTAAGGAATAAAAACAAATTGTTTTTCATGAAATAAGAAATCCACATGATATCAAAACACTCAAGTCAATTAAGCATAAATATGACTCATGAAAACAAAACATGAGTAAACAATAAATGTGAGTGTACAATAAAATGTGAAGATCATAATCATGAAATTTTACAATAAGGCTCAATATTCCTTAAACATAAAAACTCATTAAAAACTATTTAATCTTCAAGGTATATGTATGTCCTATACAAACTAAAGTATACATACATATCTAAACACAAAGAGTCCACAAAGATATATGCATGAAGACACGTGGCTCAAAAGGATGTATATGTATAACAATAATTTAGATAAAATGGACATATACATGAAGTTTAAACATAAACACAAAACATAAAACAACTAAATCTTTATTAAAACAAATTTTATTTCAAGGTATATGTATGATTTGTCAATACAAGAAGTATACATACATATCCCAAACACAAATGAGTCCATAAATAAAGATTTGCATGAAAAGCAAATGACTCAAGGGGTATACATGTATATCTTAAAGTTTGGCAAAATAAACATATACATGAAATGAAAACTCATAAAGCAAATCCAAAAATGGAATACAAGTTTAAAATGTATGAATCATCAAAACTAGACTATACTAGCATATCTAATGGGTTCAAATAAGCATTTAGGCTCAAACATATATATATTTATTTGTGGCCCAATATATGCACAAGTATATACTTAGTTTTAATAAAAACTAACATCTAAACATATATTCAAAACATGAAGCATCAAAAACAAGATAAAAGTCATCATGATAAATCTTAAACATGATCATTATGCAAATCCACATGTCATTAGAACTATGATGTACATGATAGCTAAACAAGGTGAGAACACTAAGTATGGGTCCATATAAGCATGGGTGTCTCAAATACTATACATGCATGTCAATGATCTAATAAACATGGTATTTACATGATAATCACTAAACAATGAAACATGCTATAATGAATAGAATGGAAAGCATGTAAACAATAAATAGGAGTTAGGAATTGTTACCAAAACCTAGAAGGCAACTCTCCTTGTCTCCAAAAATATGGTGGTCCTTTCCACCAAACTTCCCTTGAAAGTGATGCATCCAAATAATCTCCTTTAAGCTCGGAACGCATTCACTCCAAGGTACCTCAGCTCTCACGTCATGCGAGAGCCCACACCTACATGAAAAACACTAGGGGTGGTCTTTGGTACCCACATTCTATTGGGTCCATAGGGGTTAGTACCTTCTCTAACCCAAACAAATTTATTTGCTAAATTCTCAACATGTATTCTATCAAAGCAAAATTTAGCAAGGTGGCCCTTACGTCCACAATGTGTACAAGTGTACACATGAGCATACATGTGATGGGTGTGTCCGTGAGGAGCATGTGTATGCCGTGAAGGGTGTGCATGAATAGATGGAACTTGTTTCTTTAGAAACAAAGATTCCAAACGTGTATGACCCACTACACATTGGCTCAAAGTGGAGCCCAAACAATCAACATTCTTTTTAAGCATAGATATATCTTTTTCAATTAAAGAAGAGGTGGCACATGCAATAGGTGAAGTGTGAGATACTACACTAGCATGGCAAACATGTGAAACAATATTATTTTTCAAAGATTTATTTTTATTTAAACAAATTTCTAATTCTTTTGAAATAAAATCAATTTCATTTTTCAAAATATTATTATCTCTTAAAATAGAATCTACTTTTGAAGATAAAACCTCATTATTTTTCAAACCATTAACACAATCATTTTTATTCTTCAAAAATTCATTTTCTTTTAGTGCAAGTTCAAGTTGAGATTTCAATGAATCCCTTTCATTAGAAATCTCCTCTTTCTCTTGCAAAACAATGCCAAGTCTAGAAATCAAATTTTATTTTCATTGTTAAGGCCTAGACTTTTCTTTTTCAAAACATTATATTTTTCAATCAATTTTTCACAAACTATAATAGTTCTTCATTCAAAGCATGGGGATCAATATTCTCATTACATGAAGAACTAGCACTATCATCACAATCTAAGTGCGGTTCCGAATGTACCTCAAGGGAGTCATTCCCTTGGATCATATAGCATTGAGAATCGGATTCTCCACTAGATTCCTCCGGTTGGATTTGCAATTGAAGCTTGGAGGTGGTGGTGGTTGTCAACTTGTTCCACACTATAAAAGCGGAATCAAGGTTAGAAACATGCATAAGATAATCTTTAGGTAGCGTGCTTCTAATGCCCTCAAAGGCTTGTGCATTGGCCCCTATATGCTTGCTATCATAAGGTAGGATTCCTTGGTAATGGCAAGGTGAACCTTATATCCTAGGGTTTCTAGGTAAATGGCCATCCTAGTCTTCCAAACAATGTTGGAAGGGTCAAAACTAGGTGGGGTCATGAAGTCCATGGTATAAACTATATGTGTGCAAACAAGCAAATGCAAACAAGATTAGCAAACAAGGATCTCACTACTAGGATGTTAAGCCTAAGTATCAGGAGCGTAGGCTCTGATACCAATTGAAATCACCTAGAGGGGGGGTGAATAGGTGATATGCTAATCTATGAAACTAAATGCGCTAAATGCGGAAGCTTAAAACTAATTTGCAACACACTTAGTACAACACACAAGTGTAGCCGAATTCCCCGTGAAGGGCTCTAGACTAACTCCTCTTGATTCCCCTAGATAAGGGTTGAGGTGCTATATGAAGCTCTTGTGGTTAAGTACAAGTGAGGCACACACAAACAAGCCAAGCATATAAGGATGATAAGCAATATGAAATAATGCAAGGCACAACACAAGCAAATATGATATGAATGAATGAATGATGCTTTGCACAAATAGAGAGAGAGAGAGAGAGTTAGAGAGACAATGGATCAAACGCAAACACAAAGATATGTTTCGAGATTCGAGCCCCTAGCTCTACGTCCCCACCTTCACCGAGAAGGATTTCTAATCCACTATACTCCCACCGAGGGAACCTCCACCGAGGAGGATTTGTTACAACACTAGAGTACCGAACTCCTCTCTCAAATACCGCCTCACAACCGAGGGGTAGGCCGTAGCCAAACAACCACAAACACCTCTACCGAAGAGGGTTACAAACCAAACTCCACCTCTCACAAGAGGGAGCAAACCAATCATCCGATCAACCAATACCAAGAGGGATACAACAAAAGCAAGGGTGTTTACAACAAGTGGTTACAAAGACCACAAACTCAATCTCTTTTCCACAAACAAAAGATCCTATAGAATAGGATAGATGATAAGCTCAAGTGTGAAAAACTAGGTGTTTGGAAATCATGACTCAAAGAAATAATCTTGGAAAACTCTAGAAGATAATAGAAATGAAGAACAAACACAAATCTCCCAAAATACTATTTTCTTTGATTTTTTCAAAAACCTAAAACAAATAAGATTGGAAGTTTAAAGCTAAAAAACACTTTTGAAAACTTTTTTTAACACTAGGGAAACAACAATTTTTCTCTTGTAAAAACCTTAGCCAAAATCCCAAAGAAATGGGGTTTATATAGGCAAAATAGAAACTAGCCGTTAGGCTGATCTGGCAGCCTGACAGGCTAGCGGTTGGCCGGCCGGCCGCCAACGGTCATAATTATGACCGTTGGGCCATCTCGGTCGACCGCCCGGCCGACCGCCAGAAACAGAGAGCAGAGCTCTCTGGTACAGTCGGCCGCCCGGCCGACCGTCCCTGTGTCTGCCAAACGTGCACAAGCTTGTGCACATCGGTCGACCGCAAGGGTCGACCGGCCTTTGGTACTGTCGACCCGTGCGGTCGGCCGACCTGGCCTGTCAGCCACTGTTCTGGGACAGAAACACATGTAAAGAATATTTCTAAAAATCTTTTAAGTCTTTGTAAAAATACCCAAAAATAGTTTTATCATTTTGCATTGATATATAAACATGTGATAAAAATTTCAACTCAAATATCAAGCAAGTTGGACTATTTTTGTGTTTTGAAAGTTTTACCAAAAATCAAAACTTGTATTTTATCAAACTTGGATTTTTCAATAGGAAATTTGATTTTTCCTAAAACACATGAATAGACATATATCAAAATAAGTTTGTTTAAGATATGAAGCATGTATGTATATTGAACACATCTAATATACATAAAAACCATTTAAACTTGTTTTGATCTACTATTCATGAAAACCAAATCCAAAACATAAATCTTATGTGTGTTGTGCACTTGAGCATATCAACTATACTAAGCTTTACAAATGGATCTAAACACACTAAACTATGAATATCTAAGTCTTCTTGACGATCTTCATCTTCAAGGCGACTCGGTCCAAAACTCCGTGATCCATGAGCGAGTGCTATGTATCATCATGATGCTCGGGCCCTGGAATCACTTGTGAAAGCTTCTAAACACCTCTTTTAGAAGCAATCACCAACTAATATCTTATTACATGATCTGAAACTAAAATCACAAGATTATTAGTAAACATAACTACATGAGTTAATCATCGCCAAAACTAGAGTGGAAGGCCTCTGGGCCAACAATTACCCTCCCTTAGCCCAAAAATCACCTCCCCACTCACACAACCCAAGCCTAAATAAAACTTGCTAGACGTTGGCCCCTAGGGACATCTCGGACTCATTTAGGAGATTGACCTAACGGGGAAGTTGTTAGAATTTGACTCTTGCTAAATCGGTGTCTAAGGTTGGGGATTGAGAGGCGAAACCTCGAAGAATGGTGGTTTGGCATAATTAGGCTTGTTGCTCAGGCACGGATACCTCCCACCGATCTTGACCCTACCTGGCCGATTAACTTGTGGTCAGCTTCCGACAATAGACCCCCTGTGGACAGTCTAACCAGTTGGGAGTCGTCTAGGTCTAAGTCAACCCTAGCATAGGCTTGTTTTCTTTTTCCTTCTTTATTATTTGTTTGTTTGTTTGTTTTCTTCTTTTTTGTAAATTGTGATATGGATTTTAACCACAACAATTCTTTCAATCCTAATATGAATTCATATTTCACTCCGACCTCATTTGACTCGGATAACTCCAACCCGGCTATGTACAACATGAACCAATCATATATGCCGGGTTGGGATTATCCGAATCAATATGACCCATATCCCCAACCATATGACCCTAATTTTCAAAATAATTTCAACTCTTCACAGAGTTCATGGGGATTCACCTATCCCGAGTCAAATTTTCAACCATCTTGTCCACAATTTTCACAATATTCATTCCCCAATTTCGAGTCGTATACTCCTTTTCCTGAACCACCAATTGAAGAAAAATCATCATTGGAAAGAAGTATGGAAGAGTCCCTACAACAAATGCAAAATTTGCTCAATTCACAATCCTTCCCACATCAAACTCCACATCCTCCTTTTCTAGAGCATCCAATTGAAGAAGAATCTGAGCTAGAAAAGCGTTTGGAAGTCTTATGTGATAAAATGCAAAACATGTTGGACTCATCCTCTCAATCAAATTTTCAAGAGTCATACTCATCTTTTCCAGTCTCACCACTTCAAAATGAACAAACTTCAATACTGGACTTGAGTATGGAACCCTTGCGTGAGTCCGAGCAGCGACCGCAAAATCCGATGGACTCACATTTTCACCACAATTTCCAAAACCAACTTCCATACTTATCTTTTCAAGAAGAACCAATTACAAAAAGTATGGAAGATATGATTCAAACACAACATTCTGTTATCATGTCTGTCAGTAGGTTAGACTCAATAATGAGCGATCTGATCAATGAGAGCGAAGAAAATCTTTCTTGTCAACCATTGACCAATCCTTATATCCCTAACTCTACTGATTGGACCTTGAATCTTGTCATTTTGGGAATCCAGATTCAATTTCAGAACACACATTCGAACTTGACCAAACTCCAAGTTATGAAAGTCACCTGGACATTCTGGCAAGTTATCCCTTCCCTGAAATTGAAATCGAACTTGAATGTGATCCTGAACCTCATATTAATAATTCCATTTCACTTTTTGATTCAATAATGACTCCGGTATCTTTACCAGATTTTTTCTCTATTCCGGAGTCAACATTAAATCCTGTCCCAGTACACCGTGAAATGGAATCACCAATCTTTTATGATCACACTTCATTAATGGGGAAAGTGTGTGAATATCAATTATTTGGTTTGGATCCTGTTTTTGAACCAATTTCGACTCTCATTGATGACTCTCGACTTGATCTGAGTCAGATTCCCGAGTCGGTATCGATTTTTATTCCTGATCCCTTTGAGTCCAAATCCATCATTTTCAAAATCACATTTCATTGTTGGACAAGAATGCTGACAAAAATGACTCAAAAATTATTTTTGAAAATTGGAAATTAGATGGGGATAATTTTTTAAATAAGACCATTCAGTCCATCATTCTTTTACTGGGTCATATTAAGAAGGTCATTGGTGGATTCCTGCAAGATCCACGCTATTTTGATTGGGTAGCAACGCTTGACCCAATCAGACCACCACCGGAGCCACCCCCTTGAGGTAATCTCCCTTCCCTCTCCATTTGTTTCATGTATTTACACATTCACGAAGCATTGAGGACCATGCATGAGATAAGTGTGGGGGAGGGTTTACTAACGTAGTTAGTTTTATATTTTCTTTCTTTTACACTTCTTTTTATCAATCAAAAAAAAGAATCTTTTATATAAAAACTTTTCTTTTTTACAAAACTTTTTGAAACAAGAGAAATAGTTTTGATTTATTTTTAAGAAAATTAAGATTATCTTTGGAATTAGGAAGACCTAAAATTATGAAATTTTAAACCAAGTCAAAATAATAGATCTTGTTTAAATTTTAGGATAAGAAAGTAAAATTAAAAAGATAATTTGATCTTAAATTTTTTGCCTTAGATTTATGCACTCCAGACTTACACAATTTTTGGGATTGAAACAAAGACTAAAAATGTCATAAAAAATATAAAAAAATAATAATGATAAATAAAAACCACTTATTGAAGTTGGGTAATTATGCCTCAGGAAGCATGATTATTCACACCTAAAACGGTGGACCAAAAAAAAATCAAATAAACCCCTTTAGTTTTGTGGCCTTGTTTACTCGAGTCCTTAAGTCCGAGGGATGTTTTCTCATCTGGTGCCCTAAGACCATCTGGTTTGGGAGTCACCGGCTAAAGGCTCACTACCCGGGTAAATAAGAAGCCTAAGAAAACTAAGGGGAAAAAAGAGAAAAAAATAAATAACTAATAAATAAATGGCTTGAAAGTTAGAGTCGATATCCCAAAAAATCTTCACAGTTCATAAAGTGCATATTTTTCTAAGAGTTTTATG
Source organism: Agave tequilana (assembly GCA_038442645.1). Classification (NCBI taxonomy): domain Eukaryota; kingdom Viridiplantae; phylum Streptophyta; class Magnoliopsida; order Asparagales; family Asparagaceae; genus Agave; species Agave tequilana. The sequence goes on from JAVJIF010012626.1 coordinate 108,665, forward strand.
AAAGATCAAAGAGTCAATTCAATTTTAAATTCTTACAAAAAATTTAAAACAAGATTTTTTGCATTTTTACTTAGTTTAAGAAAGGACAATTTCTGGTTAGCCTATGACCTTAGATCACTTATATTTTCGCAAAAATATTTCAATACTTTTTTCTATTTCAAAATGTGTTTTCAAAATACTAACATTTGATTTCTTTCTTTATGGATTTTGTGGGTGTAATCTATTGAAAACCCTCAGGAGACAAAACTCCTCCTCTAGGGGAAACTTAGAGGTTTAACGGCTTATTGCACATGCTCATTGCAATCGCGTCACCTGCGAAAGTGGTGTAATAATTCCTTAGTTTTTTGTTTTGCTCGGGACGAGCAAAAGATAAGTGTGGGGGTATGATTAGTATCTAATTTTGCATAATTTATATCACATCTTCACATTTATTTCGTATTAAATTCTGCTAATAATCCTTTGTTTGCTTGATTCTAGGTCCATGGGGTGCAATTGAGAAGAAGACCCTAAATCACCATTTAATTGGTGATTAAAAGCCTATTAAAGATAGCCATTGACCTCGAGAGCTGATTCTGCAAAAACCAGGGGCTGCAAAGATAAAATCGGGCACCAGACTTGACAGGAGACAGACTGGACCGCGACGAAGCGCCGCGCGCGAGGCCCCAGTATGGCCGGCATTGGCCGCGCCGCGCGCGCCGCTTCAGGCCAGGGTTTGTCTCCCTGGCCCCCTGTTCCCCTAATGCTTATATATACCCCCCCTGGGTTCCAGTGTTGGGGATATGCAGAGTTTTAGGAGTAGTTTCATCTTCATGTTGTAGTTTAGTTTAGGTTAGGTTAGTTCTTCTTCTTTCCCATTGTATTTTCTATTTTGTTTTAGATATTGTATTAGGTGAAAGTGTGATACATGAGTGGAATGCAAGAGTACTTGTAATAGAAGGTGACAAGCTATGAAAGGTGCTCTCTTTACCTCTCTTTGTTTTCTATCTAACTTCTTTTACATGCATAGCTAATCTTTTCTCTCATGGCAACTAACTACTAACTACCAACTTACTAACATCTTTGATGATAATCCACATGAATCTAATAGCCTCGTTTTGGCCTTGCTCTTCCAAGAGCCATTGATGGCTCATGATGATGGATCTAACACTCTAACTTCCTAACCACTAACAAGCTAACATTACTTTACTCCATGCTTACTTTTCTATAGTATTGATGGTTTAAGTGTAGCTTGCACTTGTTTGATGAGTTGGGTTGTGATGAGTTACATATGGGTCATTCTTTGAATCTCTCTTGAAACAAGGACTAGTGATGGCCAATGATACATGTGAGGCAACTATCACTAAGAGGTTAGCATGTTGGTGGAGTCATTAGTAGTTAGTAGCCGTAAGTTTTCTTTCATTTTCACTTATTTTAGAAATACAAACAAAAATCACAAAAACTATTCTTTTCCATGTTTCCCACTTCTTCGTATTTCACCGTACCTCTCTTTTCATTCTTTACTTTCTTTTCTTTTCATTCTTTAAAACTCTGAAGAATCTTTAACAAACACGTGAAACAACCGGTAAAGCTTCTATCGCCTCCCATCCTTGTGGATTCGACTCGTTTTAGCCTCTATGCTATAACGGAAGTATCGAGGAAACCAAAGCACACACACTTTAAATATCGTTTTCAAAACATACACTTTTTGTGCGCGGTTTTACCCCGATCAACCGGCAGGTTGCAACGGTCAAAAATTTGACAGTTGGCCGGTCGACGGCCGGTCGACCGACAGCAGCATTAGCTGCTGAGCTGGCTCTGCAGCGGCTAGTTTTTGGGAGCCTATAAAATGGGATTCACTTGGGCTATTTTCTATAAGATTTCAAGAGAGTTTTTGAGCTAATTTTTCCTACCTATCTTAGAGGTTTTCTCCATTTATTTTAGAGCTAAAACTTCCATATCAAAAGGAGAGTTTTCAAGAGTGGTTTTCAAAAGTAATTTCTTGAGCTTTTCACCACAAAATCTATCCTAGTTTTCTCACAAAATCTTGAGCTATCCATTACTATATCAATCCTCTAGGGATCTTTGTTGTGAAAGTGTTTTTAGGTGATCAAAGTGTTGAGATCACCAAAGTGTTCATTCTTGTATTTGAGGAGGCAAACTTGCGGGTTCATGTTGTTTCGAGTTCTTGCTAGAGTTCGGTGTAGAGGTGTGGCCTCGACAAGGTAGTGTGCTTGCGTGTGTTGTTTTAGCAGGAACAAGTGAGGAACTTACGGGTCTGAAGTTCTAGTGTGAACTCGTTGTAGGTCTTGCGACACCGAGTGATCTTGCGGGATCAGTTTTAGTGAAAATCCTTCATAGTGTTGAAGGTGGGGACGTAGATCAAGGGTGCTCGAACTTCGAAACAAATCTTCCGTGTTTACGATTGCTCTCTCTCACTTGTGTTTACCTATCTTGCATGCTTACATTGCTTATATCTTTATATGCTTGATATATCTTATGCTCTATTGTTATATGCTTGGGATTGTGTGCTCACACTTGTATTCAACCAAGAGAGTCATAGTGGCACCTCAACTCTTAATCTAGAGGAATTTTAAGGAGATAGTCCAGAGCCCTTCACCGGAAATTTAGCTACACTCTTGTGTTATATCTCGTGTGTTTAGCTTAATAGTTTTAGTTTACTTAAATAGTTTTTAATTCCACATCATTAGCATTAGATTAGATAGTACACCTATTCACCCCCCTCTAGATATATTTTCACACATGTGAATAGACCGGTAAAGCTTCTACGCTTTTCGTCCTTGTGGATTCGACCCTTTTAGCCTCTATGCTATGACAGAAGTATTAAGGAAGCCAAAGCACACACTTTAACTCTTGATTTCAAAATGACACTTTTTTGTGCGCGATTTCCCCCCGATCACTTGCCCCTTAAAGATTTTCTTCATGCCCTTCTAAATGGAAGACATGAAAGTCATAGTGTTACTCAGAGGTGGTTGTTGCCAAAAGACATTCTCATCCGCTTCCTCACTCCATTCCTCTAAGGAAATCTCAGCATGAACGTCCTCTGTCAATACGGTAAGTGTCCATACCGCATGAAGGCAACTGTTATAAGCACTCGTGATACGCTTTATGAAAATGTAGACCCGATTAAAACAGTAGTGCAAGGTGCTCAATTCTACCACTATAGCAAGTGGCTATGCGGGTCGTGAAACACAAAGAGGGACTAGCGATGGAAACTTTTTTAGTAAGTTTTCTTTTATGATACAAAGGATGGTTAAAATTCTTCTTTTAGTTCTTGTAAAGCAAAAGAGAAAAATTAGGCTAAAATGAGTTAGGAAGAAGATGGTAGATTAAGAAGATGGAAAAAACTAGAAATGATATGTACAAAGAAATGGAAAAGGAATGATAAAAGAAGTGTTAGATTGTGGTGTTTTAAACTAAAGAATTAAAAGAAAAGAAGAAACTAAAAGTTACTTACCCCTTTTGTGCTCATATACCTTGGATTCGTAGCACAACTTACCTTGTCTTTGAAGGCGATCAAGCATGGCGTGTAGGATCTCTCCCATTCCTGATCTACACTAAGAATAAAAGGGCAAGCTATACTAGCAAGAGAATGGTTGTTCATCACCATAGGCCATGAAGGGCACTTGCAATGGCGAAGCAGTCTCGAGGCTAATAGATTAACTTAGATTGCAACACATTAGAGGAGAGTAAATGAAAACAAGAGTAAAGAAGAAAAAGTAACTTTGATTCAATTCAAATAACAATGGAAGAAGAGATCACTTACACCGGTGTCACCTGCAGTACAAGCTTGCTCTCATTCCTCCATGAAAGTATCCTCTCTTCCCAGTTACATAAAGAAAATAAAAATTACATGAAAGAAAATAAAAACCTAAGTTACAAACTACAAATTAGCCTAAGTTCTACTCTCTGCTTGGTCGTTCCTCAGCTAACCAAATAGATCCAGTTAAATATGATTTTAACTGATATTTATTTGGTTTAATCTTCTTTCTCTTTATTATTATCTTCTACAAAATAGACATTTAAGACAAAGAAATTAGCAGATTTATTACACGATAAATGTAGGAGTGTAATGAAAAGAATGCAAAATTTGTGTACGATCATGTATAGATGCATGAAATGGAATGCAAAAGAGGAAAGTTACCGATACACTGGGTCGAAAAGACACAGCTGTTTCATTTACCAGCATTGATTCCAAGAAAGATTTAAGGCGTTTACCATTTACCTTAAAGTTATTTCCATTCTTGGTGTCACTGATCTCTATAGCACCGTGTGAAAACAGGATTTTTATAATGAATGGCCCTGTCCATCTTGATTTTAGCTTTCTGGAAAAAGATGAAGCCTAGAATTATAGAGTAAGACTTCTTGCTCAGGACAAATGTTTTCCTTATGATGTGTTTTCATGAAAAATCTTAACTCTATCTTTAGTGATCTTAGCATTTTCATAGGCCTCATTTCTGAACTCCTCTAGTTCAGAAATTAAAATTTTTGAAGGTCATCGGCCTTAGTCAAGTCAAAATTTAGCTGCTTGATTGCCCATAAGGCCTGGTGTTCTAACTCAACGGGTAGGTGACAAGCCTTCCTAGAGACTAACCTATAAGGAGACATCTCTAGAATCGTCTTGAAAGCGGTCCTGTAGGCCCATAGGGCATCTACAAATTTGGTGGATCAATCTTTCCGGTTCTGATTCACAGTCTTCTCCAAAATAAGCTTGATTTGTCTATTGGAAATCTCAACCTGCTCACTGGTCTGAGGATGATAAGGTATTAACAACTTGTGAGTTATGGCATACTTTCGCATAAGAGCTTCAAAGATCTATTGCAAAAGTGAGTACCATTATCACTGATGATAGCACGAGGGATTCCAAAGCGTGAGAAAATGTTCTCTTTCAAAAACTTTATGACAACTTTGTTATCATTAGTTCTAATAAGAATGGCTTCTACCCACTTGGACACATAGTCCACAGCAACCAATATGTATTGATTTCCAAATGAATTAGGAAATGGACCAATAAAGTCGATGCCCCAAATGTCAAAGAGTTCTATTTCTAGAATTGGGCTGAGGGGCATCATATCTCGTTTTGAGTTCCTTCCTACCAACTGGCATCTAGGGCACTGATCGGTCACTAATATTGCACATTCATTATCACATTCTCATACTTATTATATAATAAACTCTGCTTTTAATCCTAATTATTGTCTAATTTATATGCAGGCCCATTGCTAAAGAAAAGGAAAGAGAAACGAGCCCAAAAGCCCATCAAAATTCTAATTTAATTCAGAATTAATTCGAAATCAGAAAATCAAGGCAGATCATGACAAATCAGAGAAGTTGAAGACCGATTAAAACAAATCTTCTAAAATCAATTTGTTAAAACCAAAGATCAAAGGTAATTTCATTAAATTTAGGAACTAAAACAGGAAATCCAGAACCAGATAAAGAAAAATCGCTAAAGCAGGAGGTGTACCCCTCTGATATGGCCACCTGGCCACATCCAGGCCGCAGAAACACTGCCGTTTTAACAGCTTTGTTGAAGCTGTTGGGGGAGCGTTTTCTCCCACTATCTTCGTACACTCCTCCCCATTGGATTTTGCCTATAAATACTGGGTTTTTCAGAGACCAGGGAGAACAATCAAGCAGAGAGTAGAAGTTAGGCTATCTGTAGTTTGTGACTTAGGTTTTTAATTTTCTGTTATGTAATTTTTATTTTCTTTATGTAACTGAGAGGAGAGGAGATTTTCATGGATGAATGGGAACAAGCTTGTACTGAGGGTGACACCAGTGTAAGTAATCTTTTCTTTTGTTGTTATTTGAATCGAATCAAAGTGTTTTTTTCTTTTCTATTCTTGCTTTTGTTTGTTTCCCTCATCTGTGTTTGTGAATCCAAATGACTCCGATAGCCTCGAAGTTGCCTTACCCTTGCAAGTGCCGTTGATGGCTTATGGTGATGGATATCCATTTCTATGGTAGTGTAGCTTTCCCCTTTATTTCATAGTGTAAATCGGGAATGGGGATGATCCTATTTGTCATATTTCGCTCGCCTTAAAACAAAGGTACATCATCGATACAAGTCAAAGGTAAGCAAGCATCGAAGAGATAAGTAAGTTTTTTAAGTTTTTAACTTTCTTTTCTTTTAATTTTAGTTCAGATCACCAACATCACAATCTCCCAACTCATTTATCACACTTTTCAATTTCTTTATATATATCCATTTTCTATTTTCTTCTCCTTCTTAATCTACCACTTTCTTCCTAACTTAACATAAACCTATTTTCCTTTTCTTTTAAAGAACTAAAAGAAGATCTTTAACCATTGATTGTGACTTAAAAGAGAACTTGCTAAAACAGCTTCCATCGCTAGTCCCTCATTGTGGATCACGACCCGCATAGCCACTTGCTATAGCGATAGTATTGAGTACTTGCACATTCTATTTTTAAGTTCTGAAATTCTGTATTTTTGTGTGCAGGTAAAACCTAAATCAAATTTTGGCGTCATTGTCGGGGAGGGATGGTAAGTAATTCTCTTTTTATGTTCACATTTTTGGTTAACTTTCTTCTTTGTTCTTGGTGTGCAATGATAGATATCAAGGAGATTTTTGCTGCATTGGATATATAAGTGGCCCTGGACTCTGCGCAAGAAAGCAGAGCCCAGAAACCCTAAGATTTGCTACTTTCCAGTGGCAATCTGAGTGAACTACTAACCTGTATTTTTACAGGTTGACTGAATTGCAAAACTAAATCTCTATATTTGTCTCACTGTACATACTTTCTAATCTCAACAGCAAAATGATATTTGTTAAATGCTAAAAATAGTTTAGACTTTGCATTTAGGTACGTGTCTAATTCGTTTACAATTTACATTATTGTTGAAGAGTGCTAGAGCAAAGGTACGTGTGCATAGCATATAGAATGTAACACTTTTGAATTGTTTACATTGCTTAAGTGTTGCTTTTCATGTACACATTGCACTAAATTGACTTAAGGGCTTGCCCTATAAACAAGATAAGGTGGGAAAGTCAGTACCCTCCCTTAGCCCACAAACAATCTCCTCACTCACTAACCCAAACCTAACTAAAATTGAGCAGACGTTGGCCCTAGGGACATCTCGAACTCAAATAGGAGACGACCTAAAGGGAAAGTTGATTAGAATTTGACTCTTACCAAATCGGTGTCTAAGGTTGGGGATTGAGGGGCGAAACCCTAAAGGTTGATGGTTTGGTATAATTAGGCCCGTTGCTTAGGCACGGATAGCTCCCACTGATCTTGCCCCTACTTGGTCGATTAATTTATGGTCAGATTCAGCAAGATACCCCCCGTGGATAGTTCTAACCAGTTAGGAGTCGTCTTGGTCTAAGGTTTACCCTAACTTAGGTTAGATTTTTTCTTTTTATTTGTTAGCTTATTTGTTTGTTTTTTTTGTTCGTGTTTGATATTTCTTGTGTAATATGGCTTATAACAACAATTTTTTTTCAACTTTAATGGTAATCCATGTTACAGCCTGACCTTTTTTTCGGATGTTACCAACCCGGCATATCATAACTTTAACCAACCTAGTGTGCCGGATTGGTCATATCTGAATCAATATATGTCCCAGTCTCAATACTATGAAAAAGACTGGAATAATCATCACTACTCTTCACAGAGTCAATGGGGATACAACTCTCCCGAGTCTTATTGTCAATCACCTTACCAACGTCCAGCTCATATACTCTTTCTCCCGAACAACCATTAGAAGAATCAATTAACTGAGAAAAGAGGATGGAAGCCTTAAATGAGCTTGAGCGATGAATTCAAAATTTAGAAGACTCAAAATCTCATCAAACTTTTCAAGTCACAGATCCTTACTCTATTTTTCAAGGAGAACATACCAACTTAGAAAAGAGTATGGAAACTATGATTCAATGCCAAAATTATCCACTCGATATGGTAGAAGCAAGACCTAGTAGACTGGAAAACATGTGTAGGAATATGGAAACTCTCCCTATCCAATCTTTGACTATTCCTGACACTTCTAGCCATATTGATGAAAACCAAGAATCATGTTACCTTGAAGACTTTGACCAAGATTCAATTTCACCACTAAACCTTGAACTTGATCAATATCAACCCATTGACGTATTGGCAAGTTTTTATTTTAATGAGATTGAACTTGATTATGAATGTGAACATGATCCCCAACTTTGTGATTCAGTTTTCATTTTTGAATCTATGTTGACTCTGATTTTCTTACCCAATTTGAACCAATTTCCTGAGCTAACATTTATTCCCATACCCATAGATCTAGAAATGGAATCGCCAATTTTGGATAGTCAGATTTCATTGATGGGAAAAGAATGTGAATTTCAATTCTTGAATTTTGACTCAACTCTTGAACCCAAAGTTGATCTTTCCGAGTTAGTATTGGTTCCTGAGCCATCATTCTGGAGTCCAAGTCAACCATTTCACCAAGTCGCATTCTTTTGTTGGACATAGGTATAGACCATGATGACTCGGTGATATTTTTCAGGAATGGTCATGTAAAGGAAGTAAGTTTAATGATAGGATCTTTCATGATCCTATTCATATTGGGGACTGTAAATATGTAAATAGAAAAGAGGTCAATAAAGGTGGGTTCTGTGAACCACTACATTATCTTGAATGGGTAGCAACGCTTGACCCAATCAGACCACCACAGAAACCATCACTTTAAGGTAATATTTTCCTTCCCTTTCTTCTTTTTCATGATCTACGCATTAATTCATACATTGAGGACAATGCATGAGATAGGTGTGGGGGAGGGTTCTAATATAACTTGGGTTTTCCTTTTATTATAAAAAAATATTAACATTTTTTTACTTTTAAAAACTTTTTGAAAAAAAGAATAATATTTTGATATATTTTTTGTAAGAAATTAAGTCAATTTTAATGAATAAGAGAATCATAATTAGGATTTCTTATACTTGATCAAAATAAGATTATTTATTTGATTTCCAAGGTTAGAAAGAAAATTTAAAAAATAATTTAGTCTAGATTTTTACCTTGATGATATATACATGCTTTATACACTTACATACTTAGGGTTAAAAAATAAAGATTCTTATGCTTTATTAAAAAAGAAAGAAAAATAAAAATAATATATATATATAAATCCTCTGATTAAGCTGGGTATTTGTGCCTCATAAAGCATAAGTATTCATGCCTAAAAGCGGTTTATAAAATAAAATCCTTAGTTTTATGACCTTATTTGTTCGAGTTCTTAAGTCCTTGTGATGTTTTCTCACCCGGTGCCCTAAGACCGTTTTGTTTGGGAGTCATCGATTAAAGATTCATTACATGGACAGATTAGAAAGCCTAATAGAACTAAGGAATAATATCACCAAAAATTAAAAAAAACAAAAGAAAAGAAAATAAGGCATAAGAGTTAAAGTTAAAGAATCCGAGTTAAAATTTCACTGTCACAAAGGTGCATATGACTTAGGGTAAAATAATAGATTAGATGAGAAATACAGTTTGACTATATGCCTTGGGTGATAACAAGTTTCTGAATTAAGACTAAGCTTAAGAATGAAAAATTCGATTTTCCTATAACTTATAGATTACTTGAAGTCTTACAATAATACTTCAACTAGTTTTCTCTTTCAAAATGTGTTTTCAAAAATACTAACACTTTGTTTCTCTTTCTCTATTGATTTTGTGGATGTAATCCACTGAAAACCCTCAAACTCGTCCTCTAGGGGAAACCTAGAGGTTTAACGGCTTGTTGCACATGCTCAGTGCAATCGCGTGATCTGCGAAAGTGGTTTAATAATTTTTGGTTTAGTTTTGTTGTTTTGCTCGAGGACGAGCAAAAGATAGGTATGGGGATGTGATCGGTCACTGATATTGCACATTCATTGTCACATTCTCATACTTATTATATAATAAACTGTGCTTTTAATTCTAATTATTGTCTAATTTATATTCAGGCCATTGCTAAAGGAAAGGAAAGAGAAACGAGCCCAAAAGCCCATCTAAATTCTAATTTAATTCAAAATTAATTCAAAATCAGAAAATCTGGGCAGATTATGGCAAATCAGAGAAGTTGAAGACCAGTTAAAACAAATCTTCCAAAATCAATTGGTTAAAGCCAAAGATCAAAGACAGTTTCGTCAAATTCAGGAGCTGAAACGGAAAATTCAGAACCAGATGAAGAAAAATCGCTAAAGCAGGAGCTGTACCCCCTGGGTGAGGCCACCTGTCTACACTCAGGCCACAAAAACACGGCCAAAGTCGTGTTTTTGCGACTTTGTTGAAGCTGTTGGGGAGCGTTTGCTCCCCCTATCTTCGCACACTCCTCCCCATTGGGTTTTACGTATAAATACTGAGTTTTTCAGAGACCAGGGAGAACGATCAAGCAGAGAGTAGCAGCTAGGCTATTCTATAGTTTGAAACTTAGGTTTTTAGTTTTCTGTTATGTAATTTTTATTTTCTTTATGTAACTGAGAGGAGAGGATATTTTCATAGAGGAATGGGAACAAGCTTGTACTAAGGGTGACACCGGTGTAAGTAATCTTTTATTTCATTATTATTTGAATCGAATCAAAGTTTTTTCTTTTATATTCTTATTTTTGTTTGCTTCCCTCTTCTGTGTTTGTGAATCCAAATGACTCCGATAGCCTCGAAGTTATCTTGCCCTTACAAGTGCCGTTGATGGCTTATGGTGATGGATATCCATTTCTATGGTAGTGTAGCTTGCCCCTTCATTTCATAGTGTAAATCGGGAATAGGGAAGATCCTATTTGTCATACTTCGCTCGCCTTCAAACAAAGGTACATCGTCGATACGGGTCAAAGGTGCTGGCATCGAAGAGGTAAGCGAGTTTTTTAGGTTTTAAATTTCTTTTCTTTTAATTTTAGTTCAGATCACCAAAACCATAATCTCCCAACTCTTTTATCACACTTTTCAATTTCTTTATATATATCTATTTTCTATTTTTTCCACCTTCTCAATCTACCACTTTCTTCCTAACTTAACTTTAACCAATTTTTCTTTTCTTTTAAAGAACTAAAAGAAGATCTTTAACCATTGATTGTAACTTAAAAGAGAACTTGCTAAAAAATCTTCCATCACTAGTACCTCCTTGTAGATCACGATCCGCATAGCCACTTACTATAGCGGTAGTATTGAGTACTTACACATTCTATTTTTAAGTTCTGAAATTCTATTATTTTGTGTGCAGGTAAAACCTCAATCAGGCACGTCTTACAAAATTTATAAGCATCTTTGAACAAAGTAGTCCAATAGAACCCATTTTGCAGTACCTTTTCAGCAGTCTTGCGGGGACCAAAGTGTCCACCGCATGCAAGTTCGTGACAAAAGGATAAAACACTCTTAATCTCTTCATCGGGAATGCATCTCCTAATAATTTGGTCAGAACAGTACTTGAAAAGATACGATTCCTCCCAAAAGAAATACAAGACTTGAGATAAGAACCGATATATGTCATTTTTAGACCAATGAGAAGGAGTTTGGTTTGTGACTAAATAATTTACTATATCAGCAAACTAAGGTTCCCTAAAGATAGCTAAGAGATTTTCATCAGGAAAGTCCTCATTTATGGGTAATTCGTTGCATGGAGAGTTTGGGATTCATGAGAGATGGTCAGCAATGACATTTTCTACACCTTTCTTATCTTGAATCTCGAGATCAAATTCTTGAAGAAGGAGGATCCAACGAATGAGTCGGACCTTGTCATCCTTCTTCATCATGAGATACCTAAGCGCAGAATGATCAGTGAAAATTATGGTTTTGAACCCTAGTAGGTAGGGATAAAATTTCTCCAAGGCAAACACTACTGCCAAGAATTCTCAATAGTAGTGTAATTCAATTGAGTATCATTGAGAGTCTACTATAGTAGTAAATCACATACTGCTTGTTATCAATGCGCTGTCCTAGGACAGAACCTATGGCAATAGAAGGTCGCACATGATTTTGAACGGCTTAGACCAATTCGGTACAGATATGATTGGTGCAGAAATAAGCTCTTTCTTAAGCTTCTCCCAGAAATTCATACATTCAGCATCAAAAGTGAAGGACACATCCTTAGCTAACAGATTAGTCAAGGGTCTAGCAATCTTGCTGAAATCCTTGATAAATCTTCGGTAGAAACTGGCGTGTCCTAAGAAGGATCGAATATTCTTCACGCATTTAGGCATGAGAAGCTTAGTAATAATCTCAATCTTGGCTCTATCCACTTCAATTTCTTTCTTGGAGATTTCATGACCCAAGACAATTCCATGTCTTACCATGAAGTGGCATTTCTCCTAGTTCAGTATCAGATTTTTTCTCAGCACAACATTAGAGGACAAGTTCTAAATGGTGGAGACATTGAGCGAATGAATCTCTGTAGATAGAAAAATCATCAATGAAGATTTCTAAGAATCATTTTACCATATCAAAAAAAAGACTCAATATGCAACATTGAAACATCGCTGGGGCATTGCACAAGCCGAAAGGCATTCGACGATAAGCAAATGTCCCAAATGGACATGTGCACGTAGTGTTTTCTTCGTCCTCAGGAGCAATATGAATCTAATTATACCCCGAGTAACCATCCATGAAACAGTAATACTCGTGGCCCGCTAAACGTTCAAGCATTTGATCAATGAAGGGAAGTGGGAAATGGTCCTTACGTGTTGCTGCATTAAGCTTCCTATAGTCAATGAAAACTCAGTTCTTCGTGGGAAGTCGAGTTTGAACCAACTCTTTGTTCTCGTTTTCCACTACGGTGAAACCGGATTTCTTTAGAACCGCGTGGACATGACTGACCCATTGGCTATCAAAAATGGGATAGATTATCCCATTATCTAAGAGTTTAACAATTTCAGCATGAACAACCTCTTGCATTATAGGGTTTAACCTACGCTGCGGGTCTCAGTTTGGTGTTGCATTTTCATTGAGATGAATACGATGTTGAACTATAGTTGGACTCAATCCCTTTATAATGGTCATAGTCCAACCAATGGCTTCCCTATATTTTCTTAGGATTGCATTAAGATCTTCTTCTTGCTCGTCATTTAAATGGGAGGCAATAATGACAGGAAAGGTCTCTTATTCGCCTAGATAGACATACATGAGATGCGCAGGTAAGGCTTTCAATTCTAAGGAAGGGGAAAGCTAAATGGAAGGATGAGTCAAATTTGTTGGCTCCACATTTGGTGAAATAGGGTTCGAGGCCATATTTACAATAGACTCTATAACCTGATCAAGGTTAAATTCGTCTGACTCTAACTCGAATTCACATTTAGTTTCTAGTTCCAATTCTTTCCTGTGTTCACTTGTCAAGTTCTCAATGAGATTGACTTCAAACGTTTGATCCTCAACATCACGGGGTTGCTTTCCTAGGTTGAAGACATTGACTTCTCTAGTCATATCCCCAGAGGTTAACCTTATGGACCCATTCCTACAATTAATAATGGCATTGGCAGTAGTAAGGAATGGTCGCCCCAGGATAACCGGTGTTTGAGCCCCAGGATTGGAAACAGGTTGTAACTCTAGAACTATGAAATCAATAGAGTAGATAAACTCCACGATCCGGATAAGGACATCATTAATTTCCCTCTTGGGACCTTTCAATGAACGGTCGGCCAGTTGGATTATGACTCAAGTTAGACTAAGATCGCCCAACCCGAATTGTTGATAAACTGAGAATGGGAGCAAGTTGATACTTACCCCCAAGTCAAGAAGTGCACGACTAATCTCAGCTTGTCCTATAGTGTAGGAAATGGTGAGACAATCAGGATCCTTGTACTTGATAGGGATCAGACCCTACAATAGCTCACTAATGTTAGTGGCTAAAGAGACTTTCTTGGGTACATTAGTCTTTCACTTCTTGGTGCACATGTCCTTAAGAAATTTTGCATAAGATGGGACCTGTTGAATTGCATCAAGAAGTGGCACATTTATCTTCACCCGATTGAAGATCTCAATTATCTTATCCATGTATGGATTTTGCATGTTATTTTTCAGCCTAATAGGAAATGATACTATAGGCTGGTGCACCTGACTGGTTGACTTATCCGTTTCAGATTCGTCAGATTTGGAAGGATTGGGACTAGATAAGGTGGATGCTTGATTGTGATTGTGCTGAATGGGATTGGATGGTGTTTGTTTGAACTTGTTTTGATGAAGACTTTGTGAAGCATTTCATTTGAAGCTCTAACACACGACGAATCAAGAGTTCTTCATGATCAAGAATGCCCAAAGAGAATTGATATGATGTGTTTTGTAAATGTGTAATAGCATGTCAAAAGCCTTGATGCACACACACATATCATATCCTATTAGTAGACTTGATCACCTATTAGTAGACTTGACTCTTTCTATTAGTAGACTTGACCCTTGCTATTAGCAGACTTGACCCTTCCTATTAGCAGACTAATAGGGTTATTAGTCGACTTATAAAAATGATTAGTCGACTAATACATGTTATTAGTCGACTTATAAAAAGGACTAGTCGACTAATACATGGTATAGTCGACTTATAGGTTTCCCTAGTCGACTATCTTTTGTCCTGAAAGATCCCAACTCTCTGTTTGTCACTGTTAGTCGACTTAACAGTTTATATAGTCGACTAATAGATGTTGTAGTCGACTTATACCCAAGATTAGTCGACTAACCCAGTATAAATTGCCCAACTTGGTCGACTAACCCATATGTCAAGTCGACTATAGGCAGTTTCTGACTGTTGGACAGTTTCTGTATTCTGGTATTTTTTGCAACGTTATCCAATGTTTGAATGTTCAAAATGGTTCTAATAACTACCCTAACTAACCCTAGGGTGCTTCTATAAATAGGGTTGTTAATCTAAGGCAAAAATACCAATTCTAATCTTCAGTTTTCTGACCACAAAATTCTGCCAATTCCTGAAAACTGTTCCCACTTCAGTTCTTCACCAAAATCCTATTCTCTAGTGAAGATCTCTGAAGTTCCTCCTATACTAGACCTTGTCCACGTTCATACACAGTACCAAGGCTTATAGGAAAGTGTTGTAATTCTCAAAGCAATCATTGTACACGAGTGGCTTCTTGGTGTAGAGGCAGTTGTACAAGGTGAAGGTGTTCTCTTGGTGAAAGAGAAGGTGTTCTCTTGGTGGAAGAGAAGGTGTACACATTTGGCAAAGGGGATTTGTCAAGTGGTGTGCATGGTTGTGATTTTGGGTGTACAAAATTAAGGATAAAGGAAAATCTCAAGCGGGTGGCTTGGGGACTGGATGTAGGTCACGAGGACCGAACCAGGATAAATCTCTCGTGTTTGCGTTTGTCTAACTTTCTGAGATTTACTTTTCCTTTTATCGCAAGTTATTTATTTGCTTAACATTAATCCTTCTTGTTTTAGTTTTGTGTTGACTTGGGTACTTTTAGATCTATAATTGCCAACAGAGATAGTTCCGCATTTGACATCATCTCGGGGACCAACAATTGGTATCAGAGCAGGAACTACAATTGGTATCAGAGCGGTACAAGTGAACAACAAAGATGGCAACGGAGTTCTCATCATCCCAATTCAAAGAAGGACATTCTACACAACGTCCACCGCTATTTGACGGTTCCAACTACAACTACTGAAAGTGTAGAATGAAGATCTACTTACAATCGCTGAACTACGAACTTTGGAACATCGTAGAAGCATCGTACACCAAGCCAACAACCAACTACAACGCTTGGAGTGAAGATCAAAAGAAGAACGCGAACCTTGACGCCAAAGCAATGAATGCCTTGTTCTGTACCCTAACCAAAGAAGAGTTCAACCGCGTGTCAACAGCCACTTCTGCACATCAAATATGGCATACTCTTCAGGTAACACACGAAGGCACAAATAAAGTTAAGGAATCTAAAATATCTGTTCTTATCCACAGGTTTGAATTATTCAAAATGGAGGAGAATGAAACCATATCCGAAATGGTTACAAGATTCACCGACATTACCAATTCATTAGCATCTCTTGGAAAGGACTACACCCAAGTTGAAAGAGTTCGTAAAATCCTTCGTGCACTTACACCAGAATGGGAGAAGAAGACAACCATTATTGAAGAGGCGAATGATCTCTCAACTATGACATTAGAAAACCTAATCGGTAATCTAATGGCATATGAAGTGCAGTTAGAAGAAAGAAAAAAGGACGAACGATAACACCGCTCAAAGAAGAAAGAACTTGCCTTCCATGCATCCTCCGACACGGACGATTCCAATGACGATGAAGAGGAGATGGCAATGCTTTCAAAGAAATTCAGGCGGTTCTTAAAGCAAGGTAAATTCAAATGCTTTAATTGTGATAAACCAGGTCATATGAAGATGGATTGCCCTTTGCTCAAGAAGAAAGAAAAATACAAGAGAAAAAAGTTCAGAAAGAAGAAAAACTACGAAGCATCATCAGAATACAGTGATTCATCTTCCTCTGACGAAGAAAAAATTACTGAACGTGTCAACCTTTGTTACATGGCCCTAGAAGAGATGAGGTATCATTTACTGAACTTTCAGATGCATTTCATGAATTATTTAATGATCTGAAAAATAAAAAACTGAAAAATAAAGTTTTATCAAAAGAAAATGAAAAACTTTTAAATGAAAATTCATGTTATGCTTTACAAGTTTCTTGTATAAACTCTCAAAAAGATGAATTTGAAAAAGTAATATCATCTTTGAAAAATGATAATGAGAAGTTTATCAAAGAAAATATTTTTCTTAAAAAGGAAACTATGTCTTTGAATGAAAGGATTTCTATATTGGATAAAGACATGTTAGTTTTCAAAAAGAAATATGAAGATATGTTGAAAAATGTGACTAAGTTCAATCAAGGAAAAGAAAAATTGAATGACTTGTTATCTTTTCAAAAGTTGTCACATAATAATTATGGTATTGGATATATTGAAAAATCTTCATATTGTAGTAATCCATATAGTTCTTTTGTAAAAAGAAAGTCTAAGAAAAAAAAGTTTATATGGATTCCTAAGAATTTAAGTATTCATGATAAAAATACATATATTGCATCATACACTCATGATATAAGTAATTCATGCAATTATGTGTATACTAAAAGGTGGAAACCAAATTCAAAATGAATTTGGACTCTTAAAGGTTAATGTGTTCTTTTATGATTGGTACCATCTAACGTTTATCTTGCAGGTACCATGTAAAAATTGATAAGAACATATATATATATTTACTAATATATTTGTTGCAGGGGGAGAACAAAGTCTTTTCATATTTGTTATAACCCAATTTCTGCAGGGGGAGGAAATATAACATACTGCAGGGGGAGCACTTGTGCATACAAAGCGTCATCATCAAAAAGGGGGAGAATGTTGGAACTTGTTTTAATGAAGACTTTGTGAAGCATTTCATTTGAAGCTCTAACACACGACAAATCAAGAGTTCTTCATGATCAAGAATGCCCAAAGAAAGTTGATATGATGTGTTTTGTAAATGTGTAATAGCATGTCAAAAGCCTTGATGCACACACACATATCATATCCTATTAGTAGACTTGATCACCTATTAGTAGACTTGACTCTTTCTATTAGTAGACTTGACCCTTGCTATTAGCAGACTTGACCCTTCCTATTAGCACACTAATAGGGTTATTAGTCGACAAATACATGTTATTAGTCGACTTATAAAAATACTAGTCGACTAATACATGGTATAGTCGACTTATAGGGTTCCCTAGTCGACTATCTTTTGTCCTGAAAGATCCCAACTCTCTATTTGTCACTGTTAGTCGACTTAACAGTTTATATAGTCGACTAATAGATGTCGTAGTCGACTTATACCCAAGATTAGTCGACTAACCCAGTATAAATTGCCCAACTTAGTCGACTAACCCATATGTCAAGTCGACTATAGGCAGTTTCTGACTGTTAGACAGTTTCTGTATTCTGGTATTTTTTGCAACGTTATCTAACGTTTGAATGTTCAAAATGATTCTAATAACTACCCTAACTAACCCTAGAGTGCATCTATAAATAGAGTTGTTAATCTAAGGCAAAAATACCAATTCTAATCTTCAGTTTTCTGACCACAAAATTCTGCCAATACCTAAAAACTGTTCCCAAAACTGTTCCCACTTCAGTTCTTCACCAAGATCCTATTCTCTAGTGAAGATCTCTGAAGTTCCTCCTATACTAGACCTTGTCCACATTCATACACAGTACCAAGGCTTATAGGAAAGTGTTGTAATTCTCAAAGCAATCATTGTACACGAGTGGCTTCTTGGTGTAGAGGCAGTTGTACAAGGTGAAGGTGTTCTCTTGGTGGAAGAGAAGGTGTTCTCTTGGGGGAAGAGAAGGTGTACACATTTGGCAAAGGGGATTTGTCAAGTGGTGTGCATGGTTGTGATTTTGGGTGTACAAAATCAAGGATAAAGGAAAATCTTAAGCGGGTGGCTTGGGGACTGGATGTAGGTCACGAGGACCGAACCAGGATAAATCTCTCGTGTTTGCGTTTGTCTAACTTTCTGAGATTTACTTTTCCTTTTATTGCAAGTTATTTATTTGCTTAACATTAATCCTTCTTGTTTTAGTTTTGTGTTGACTTGGGTATTTTTAGACCCATAATTGCCAACAGAGATAGTTTCGCATTTGACAACATCTCGGGGACCAACAATTGGTATCAGAGCAGGAACTACAATTGGTATCAGAGCGGGTACAAGTCAACAACAAAGATGGCAACGGAGTTCTCATCATCCCAATTCAAAGAAGGACATTCTACACAACGTCCACTGCTATTTGACGGATCCAACTACAACTATTGGAAGTGTAGAATGAAGATCTACTTGCAATCGCTGAACTATGAATTTTGGAACATCGTAGAAGCATCGTACACCAAGCCAACAACCAACTACAACGCTTGGAGTGAAGATCAAAAGAAGAACGCGAACCTTGACGCCAAAGCAATGAATGCCTTGTTCTGTGCCCTAACCAAAGAAGAGTTCAACCGTGTGTCAACAGCCACTTCTGCACATCAAATATGGCATACTCTTCAGGTAACACACGAAGGATCAAATAAAGTTAAGGAATCTAAAATATCTGTTCTTGTTCACAGGTTTGAATTATTCAAAATGGAGGAGAATGAAACCATATCCGAAATGGTTACAAGATTCACCGACATTAACAATTCATTAGCATCTCTTGGAAAAGACTACACCCAAGTTGAAAGAGTTCGTAAAATCCTTCGTGCACTTACACCAGAATGGGAGAAGAAGACAACCACTATTGAAGAGGCGAATGATCTCTCAACTATGACATTAGAAAACCTAATCGGTAATCTAATGGCATATGAAGTGCAGTTAGAAGAAAGAAAGAAGGACGAATGACAACATCGCTCAAAGAAGAAAGAACTTGCCTTCCATGCATCCTCCGACACGGACGATTCCAATGATGATGAAGAGGAGATGGCAATGCTTTCAAAGAAATTCAGGCGATTCTTAAAGCAAGGTAAATTCAAATGCTTTAATTGTAATAAACCAGGTCATTTGAAGATGGATTGCCCTTTGCTCAAGAAGAAAGAAAAATACAAGAGCAAAAAGTTCAGAAAGAAGAAAAACTACGAAGCATCATCAGAATACAGTGATTCATCTTCCTCTGACGAAGAAAAAACCACTGAACGTGTCAACCTTTGTTACATGGCCCTAGAAGATGATGAGGTATCATTTACTAAACTTTCTGATGCATTTCATGAATTATTTAATGATCTAAAAAATGAAAACTGAAAAATAAAGTTTTATCAAAAGAAAATGAAAAACTTTTAAATGAAAATTCATGTTATGCTTTACAAGTTTCTTGTATAAACTCTCAAAAAGATGAATTTGAAAAAGTAATATCATCTTTGAAAAATGATAATGAGAAGTTTATCAAAGAAAATATTTTTCTTAAAAAGGAAACTATGTCTTTGAATGAAAGGATTTCTATATTGGATAAAGACATGTTAGTTTTCAAAAAGAAATATGAAGATATGTTGAAAAATGTGACAAAGTTCAATCAAGGAAAAGAAAAATTGAATGACTTGTTATCTTTTCAAAAGTTGTCACATAATAATTATGGTATTGGATATATTGAAAAATCTTCATATTGTAGTAATCCATATAGTTCATTTGTAAAAAGAAAGTCTAAGAAAAATAAGTTTATATGGATTCCTAAGAATTTAAGTATTCATGATAAAAATACATATATTGCATCATAGGTTCATGATATATGTAATTCATGCAATTATGTGTATACTAACAGGTGGAAACCAAATTCAAAATGGATTTGGACTCTTAAAGGTTAATGTGTTCTTTTATGATTGGTACCATCTAACGTTTATCTTACAAGTACCATGTAAAAATTGATAAGAACATATATATATATATATATATATATATATATATATATATATATATATATATATATATATATATATATATATATTTACTAATATATATGTTGCAGGGGGAGAACAAAGTCTTTTCATATTTGTTATAACCCAATTTCTGCAGGGGGAGGAAAATTTAACATATTTTCTGCAGGGGGAGCACTTGTGCATACAAAGCGTCATCATCAAAAAGGGGGAGAATTTTGGAACTTGTTTTGATGAAGACTTTGTGAAGCATTTCATTTGAAGCTTTTACACACGACGAATCAAGAGTTCTTCATGATCAAGAATGCCCAAAGAGAGTTGATATGATGTGTTTTGTAAATGTGTAATAGCATGTCAAAAGCCTTGATGCACACACACATATCATATCCTATTAGTAGACTTGATCACCTATTAGTAGACTTGACTCTTTCTATTAGTAGACTTGACCCTTGCTATTAGCAGACTTGACCCTTCCTATTAGCAGACTAATAGGGTTATTAGTCGACTTATAAAAATGATTAGTCGACTAATACATGTTATTAGTCGACTTATAAAAAACACTAGTCGACTAATACATGGTATAGTCGACTTATAGGTTTCCCTAGTCGCCTATCTTTTGTCCTGAAAGATCCCAACTCTCTGTTTGTCACTGTTAGTCGACTTAACAGTTTATATAGTCGACTAATAGATGTTGTAGTCGACTTATACCTAAGATTAGTCGACTAACCCAGTATAAATTGCCCAACGTAGTCGACTAACCCATATGTCAAGTCGACTATAGGCAGTTTCTGACTGTTGGACAGTTTCTGTATTCTGGTATTTTTTGCAACGTTATCCAACGTTTGAATGCTCAAAATGGTTCTAATAACTACCCTAACTAACCCTAGAGTGCATCTATAAATAGGGTTGTTAATCTAAGGCAAAAATACCAATTCTAATCTTCAGTTTTCTTACCACAAAATTCTGCCAATTCCTGAAAACTGTTCCCAAAACTGTTCCCACTTCAGATCTTCACCAAAATACTATTCTCTTGTGAAGATCTCTGAAGTTCCTCCTATACTAAACCTTGTCCACGTTCATACACGGTACCAACGCTTATAGGAAAGTGTTATAATTCTCAAAGCAATCATTGTACACGAGTGGCT
Organism: Agave tequilana; assembly: GCA_038442645.1. Lineage (NCBI taxonomy): Eukaryota > Viridiplantae > Streptophyta > Magnoliopsida > Asparagales > Asparagaceae > Agave > Agave tequilana. Next base: position 130,157 of record JAVJIF010012626.1, read on the forward strand.
TCTTGGTGTAGAGGCAGTTGTACAAGGTGAAGGTGTTCTCTTGGTGGAAGAGAAGGTGTTCTCTTGGTGGAAGAGATGGTGCACACATTTGGCAAAGGGGATTTGTCAAGTGGTGTGCATGGTTGTGATTTTGGGTGTACAAAATCAAGGATAAAGGAAAATCTCAAGCGGGTGGCTTGGGGACTGGATGTAGGTCACGAGGACCGAACCAGGATAAATCTCTCGTGTTTGCGTTTGTCTAACTTTCTGAGATTTACTTTACCTTTTATTGCAAGTTATTTATTTGCTTAACAATAATCCTTCTTGTTTTAGTTTTGTGTTGACTTGGGTATTTTTAGATCTATAATTGCCAACAGAGATAGTTCTGCATTTGACATCATCTCGGGGACCAACAATTGGTATCAGAGCAGGAACTACAATTGGTATCAGAGCGGGTACAAGTCAACAACAAAGATGGCAACAGAGTTCTCATCATCCCAATTCAAAGAAGGAAATTCTACACAACGTCACCGCTATTTGACGGATCCAACTACAACTATTGAAAGTGTAGAATGAAGATCTACTTGCAATCGCTGAACTACGAACTTTGGAACATCGTAGAAGCATCGTACACCAAGCCAACAACCAACTATAATGCTTGGAGTGAAGATCAAAAGAAGAACGCGAACCTTTACGCCAAAGCAATGAATGCCTTGTTCTGTGCCCTAACCAAAGAAGAGTTCAACCGTGTGTCAACAGCCACTTCTGCACATCAAATATGGCATACTCTTCAGGTAACACACGAAGGAACAAATAAAGTTAAGGAATCTAAAATATCTGTTCTTGTCCACAGGTTTGAATTATTCAAAATGGAGGAGAATGAAACCATATCCGAAATGGTTACAAGATTCACCGACATTACCAATTCATTAGCATCTCTTGGAAAGGACTACACCCAAGTTGAAAGAGTTCATAAAATCCTTCGTGCACTTACACCAGAATGTTAGAAGAAGACAACCACTATTGAAGAGGCGAATGATCACTCAACTTTGACATTAGAAAACCTAATCGGTAATCTAATGGCATATGAAGTGCAGTTAGAAGAAAGAAAGAAGGACGAACGACAACACCGCTCAAAGAAGAAAGAACTTGCCTTCCATGCATCCTCCGACACGGACGATTCCAATGACGATGAAGAGGAGATGGCAATGCTTTCAAAGAAATTCAGGCGATTCTTAAAGCAAGGTAAATTCAAATGCTTTAATTGTGATAAACCAGGTCATATGAAGATGGATTGCCCTTTGCTCAAGAAGAAAGAAAAATACAAGAGCAAAAAGTTCAGAAAGAAGAAAAACTACGAAGCATCATCAGAATACAGTGATTCATCTTCCTCTGACGAAGAAAAAACCACTGAACGTGTCAACCTTTGTTACATGGCCCTAGAAGATGATGAGGTATCATTTACTAAACTTTCAGATGCATTTCATGAATTATTTAATGATCTGAAAAATGAAAAACTGAAAAATAAAGTTTTATCAAAAGAAAATGAAAAACTTTTAAATGAAAATTCATGTTATGCTTTATAAGTTTCTTGTATAAACTCTCAAAAAGATGAATTTGAAAAAGTAATATCATCTTTGAAAAATGATAATGAGAAGTTTATCAAAGAAAATATTTTTCTTAAAAAGGAAACTATGTCTTTGAATGAAAGGATTTCTATATTGGATAAAGACATGTTAGTTTTCAAAAAGAAATATGAAGATATGTTGAAAAATGTGACTAAGTTCAATCAAGGAAAAGAAAAATTGAATGACTCGTTATCTTTTCAAAAGTTGTCACATAATAATTATGGTATTGGATATATTGAAAAATCTTCATATTGTAGTAATCCATATAGTTCTTTTGTAAAAAGAAAGTCTAAGAAAAATAAGTTTATATAGATTCCTAAGAATTTAAGTATTCGTGATAAAAATACATATATTGCATCATACATTCATGATATATGTAATTCATGCAATTATGTGTATACTAACAGGTGGAAACCAAATTCAAAATGGATTTGGACTCTTAAAGGTTAATGTGTTCTTTTATGATTGGTACCATCTAACGTTTATCTTGCAGGTACCATGTAAAAATTGATAAGAATATATATATATATATATATATATATATATATATATTTATATATTTACTAATATATTTGTTGCAGGGGGAGAACAAAGTCTTTTCATATTTGTTATAACCCAATTTCCACAGGGGGAGGAAAATATAACATATTTTCTACAGGGGAGCACTTGTGCATACAAAGCGTCATCATCAAAAAGGGGGAGAATGTTGGAACTTGTTTTGATGATGACTTTGTGAAGCATTTCATTTGAAACTCTAACACACGACGAATCAAGAGTTCTTCATGATCAAGAATGCCCAAAGAGAGTTGATATGATGTGTTTTGTAAATGTGTAATAGCATGTCAAAAGCCTTGATGCACACACACATATCATATCCTATTAGTAGACTTGATCACCTATTAGTAGACTTGACTCTTTCTATTAGTAGACTTGACCCTTACTATTAGCAGACTTGACCCTTCCTATTAGCAGACTAATAGGGTTATTAGTCGACTTATAAAAATGATTAGTCGACTAATACATGTTATTAGTCGACTTATAAAAAATACTAGTCGACTAATACATGGTATAGTCGACTTATAGGTTCCCTAGTCGACTATCTTTTGTCCTGAAAGATCCCAACTCTCTGTTTGTCACTGTTAGTCAACTTAACAGTTTATATAGTCGACTAATAGATGTTGTAGTCGACTTATACCCAAGATTAGTCGACTAACACAGTATAAATTGCCCAACTTAGTCGCCTAACCCATATGTCAAGTCGACTATAGGCAGTTTCTGACTGTTGGACAGTTTCTGTATTCTGGTATTTTTTGCAACGTTATCCAACGTTTGAATGTTCAAAATGGTTCTAATAACTACCCTAACTAACCCTAGCGTGCATCTATAAATAGGGTTGTTAATCTAAGGCAAAAATACCAATTCTAATCTTCAGTTTTCTGACCACAAAATTCTGCCAATTCCTGAAAACTGTTCCCAAAACTGTTCCCACTTCAGTTCTTCACCAAAATCCTATTCTCTAGTGAAGATCTCTGAAGTTTCTCCTATACTTGAACTTGTCCACGTTCATACACAGTACCAAGGCTTATAGGAAAGTGTTGTAATTCTCAAAGCAATCATTGTACACGAATGGCTTCTTGGTGTAAAGGCAGTTGTACAAGGTGAAGGTGTTCTCTTGGTGGAAGAGAAGGTGTACACATTTGGCAAAAGGGATTTGTCAAGTGGTTTGCATGGTTGTGATTTTGGGTGTACAAAATCAAGGATAAAGGAAAATCTCAAGCGGGTGGCTTGGGGACTGGATGTAGGTCACGAGGACCGAACCAGGATAAATCTCTCGTGTTTGCGTTTGTCTAACTTTCTGAGATTTACTTTTCCTTTTATTGTAAGTTATTTATTTGCTTAACATTAATCCTTCTTGTTTTAGTTTTGTGTTGACTTGAGTATTTTTAGATCTATAATTGCCAACAGAGATAGTTCCGCATTTGACATCATCTCGGGGACCAACAATTGGTATCAGAGCAGGAACTACAATTGGTATCAGAGCGGGTACAAGTCAACAACAAAGATGGCAACGGAGTTCTCATCATCCCAATCCAAAGAAGGACATTCTACACAACGTCCACCGCTATTTGACGGATCCAACTACAACTATTGGAAGTGTAGAATGAAGATCTACTTGCAATCGCTGAACTACGAACTTTGGAACATCGTAGAAGCATCGTACACCAAGCCAACAACCAACTACAACGCTTGGAGTGAAGATCAAAAGAAGAACGCGAACCTTGACGCCAAAGCAATGAATGCCTTGTTCTGTGTCCTAACCAAAGAAGAGTTCAACCGTGTGTCAACAGCCACTTCTGCACATCAAATATGGCATACTCTTCAGGTAACACACGAAGGCACAAATAAAGTTAAGGAATCTAAAATATCTGTTCATGTCCACAGGTTTGAATTATTCAAAATGGAGGAGAATGAAACCATATCCGAAATGGTTACTGATCGATGGGAAACTAGCACTCAAAATGTGTTTTTATGAAATCAATATGAAAAGCTCGAATGTGCTTAGTATACCCTCGATACTTCCGTTATAGCATTGGCTTAACGGGTCGTATCCACTGGGAAGGGAGGCGATAAAAGCATTAACAGTCTCTAGTCACGTCAGATGTTAACAATTCTTTTATGTTGAAAGAATGAAAAAGAATGAGAAAATGAAAACAAGCATGTGGTAGGTGAGGAGAGCGATGAAAACGTCGATAAGAAAATAAGAAGAGGAATTTGGAAAACGATTTCTAAAACAAAGGTAAAAGAAAACTCACGGCTACTAACTACTAAGTACTCCACTAACCATGCTAACCTCTTCGAGATAGTTGCCTCACATTTTGTTCCTCGGCCATCACAATCCTTATCTTCAAGAAGCAATACAAAGCATGGCTCATGGATGGTTCATAACGATCACAACATTGCAACAAGAACAAGCTATTACAAGCATCACTCATTACACTACTAGCATGAAATAAAAGAGCATGAAATAAGAGAGTTAGCTTGGTTAGCAAGTTAGCAAGTTAGCAAGTTAGATGTTAGAAATAAAAGAGCATGAAGTAAAAGAGAGTTAGCTTGGTTAGCAAGTTAGCAAGTTAGCAAGTTAGATGTTAGAACCCATCATCTTTGGCCATCAATGGCTCTTGCAAGAACAAGGCCTTGTAGAGGCAACCCGATTCATGTGGATTATCAAGTAAGTGGTTAGATAGGTTAGTGGTTAGTAGTTAGATTGCCATGAGAAGAAAAACTAGAAACAAAACATCATGTAGAAGATGAAGGAGATTACAATGGAAGAGAAAGGAGGTACCTTTACATAGAGTGTCACTCTCTATTACATCAATCCCTCACTATCTCTCTCTATGAATCACTCAGCCCTACTACAATGATCTACAAACAAATGAAAATACAACAGAAGAGAAATTAAAAGCACCTACAATACACTAAATCTCTCTGCAGGGCTATTTATAGGGCTCAGAAGGATCCAGAAGACGAGACGGAGCCACGCGTCGAAAATCGACGCATGGTTCCCTAGGATTGCCGCAGAATCTCAAGGAATGCCGTGGAATTGCGGCAATCCTAGGGAATCGTGTCTCTGGATTTCGTCCACGCGTTCGTCTGGCTTCTAGCGGCTTCCAGATACCCCTTTTCTGGTACTTTCGCCCGAATATTCGTCTGACAGCTCAGGAGTCTAGGTACAATGCATGTTCTAGAAAATCCTTTGCTTGGCCTCCAAGTAATTGCGGGATTAATTAGCATAAATTGAGCTGAATTAGCCTCTTATTCCATCTTTGCCCTTGGACTTTGGATTTACCTGCAATTAAGACCAAAACACGATTTAGACGACTATTTATTCATTAAAACTGTGAGAAATGCGATATAATAATGCAGAATTTGAATACCAATCACACTCCCACACTTATTCTTTTGCTCGTCCCGAGCAAAACAAAGAAAAGAGAAAAAAACTATACTACCATTTTATTACACCACTTTCGCAGGTGACGCGATTGCACTGAGCACGTGCAACAAGCCGTTAAACCTCTATGTTACCCTAGAGGAGGAGTGTTGTCTCCTAAGAGTTTTCAGCGGATTGCACCCACAAAATCCATAAAGAAAGAAGACAAATGTTAGTGTTTTGAAAACGCATTTTGAAAGAGAGACATGTTTTCGAACTATTTTTGCAAAAATATAAGTGATCTAAGGTCATAAGTCCACCTATAATCATTCTTCCTTAAACTTAGTATCTATGCAAGATCTTGTCTTCAATTAAGGTAAGAATTTAAAATTAGATTGAATATTTTATCTTTCATAAAACGTAGATAGTATGCACACCGTGACAGTGAAGATTTCTAGGATTTCAACTCTAACCATCAAGCCACTTATTTATATATATTTATTTTCTTTTTCTCTTTTTTCTTCCCTTAGTTTAGGCTTTCTAGTTCACCCATGTAACGAGCCTATAACCGATGACTCCCAAACCAGATGGTCCTAGGGCACCAGATGAGAAAACATCCCTCGGGTTTAAGGACTCGAGTGAAAAAGGCCACGAAACTAAAGGGGATTATTTATTTCCTTTACCACCATTAGGCGTGAATAATCATGCTTCTTGAGGCACAATTATCCAGCTTAATAAGTGATGTTTTATTTATATATTATATATATTTTTCTTTTCTTTTTCTTTTTTTTATGGCCTTTTTGGTCTTTGTTTCAATCCCAGAAATGTGTAAGTGTAAAGTGCATATTTATCTAAGGTAAAAATTCAAGATAAAAATATCTCACCAATTTTACTTACTTAGCCTATAATTTCAAACAAGATCTATTATTTCAACTAGGTTTAAGATGTCATAATTAAGGCTTTCTTAATTTCTAAGATACATCTTAATTTTCTTAAAAATAGATCAAAACTTTGTCTCTTATTTCAAAAAGTTTTTTTTTATTTCTAAAAGAAGTGTAAAAGAAAAAAAATCTAAAAACTCTATGTTAGTAAACCCTCCCCCACACTTATTTCATGCATTGTCCTCAATGCATCGTGATATATGTATGCATGAAACAAATAGAGAGGGAAGAAAAAATTACCTTAAGGTGGTGGTTCCGGTGGGTGGTCGGATTGGTCCACGAAACATGGCCCAATCATTATTGCGTGGAGTCCGAAGGAGCCCACCAGAAACCTCGATGATACAACCCACTAAAAGATGTATGCATTTATGATTTTTTTAAAAATTTTACCCCATCAAATTTCCAAATTTTCAAAATAATCGGAGTCAAATTTTTCAAAGCCTTTGTCCCAGAATGGAATGATTGATTTGGACTCAGGAAATATGGGAACTAATATCGCTCAGAGAAATGACTCAAGTCAAGTAAAGGTTCAAGAGTCGAAGTGAGTTCAGGAATTGGGTCCAAGTCAAGAAAATGAAGCTCAAGTCCACATTCATTTCCCCATGATGGAATGTGACTATCTAAGATTGGTGATTCAAGTTCAGGAGGAATGGAATCAAAATTGACTCTAAAATGTTACTCAAATTGGGTAACAAAACAGGAGTCAATAATGATTCAGGTATTTGAACTAAATCACAAACTTGAGGATCAAAGTCACATTCCTCATTCAGTTCAATTCCACAAAAATGAGAACTTGCCAATTTATCAATGGACTTTCAAAAGTAAGAAATTGGTCAAGTTCAATATAATCATCATAAATGATTGGTGATTCAATTTCACAATGGATTGGCACTGGATCCAATACTGACTCGGGAAAAGGATTGAAATCAGGTGAAGATACTGGAGTCATAATTGAATCAGGAAGTAGAATTGAATCACTAATTTGAGGTTCATGATCATATTCATGTTCAAGTTCAATTTCAAAAAATGGATAACTTGCCAAATGTCAATGGGATCTTTAACATTTGAAGTTTGGACGAGTTCAGATGGGTGTGCTGAAATTGAATCTTGATTTCCAAAACAACATGACTCTTTGGCTCTGACAGAATGGTTAGTGACATTAGAAATAGGATGAGAATGAAGAGTTTGGATCATCAAATCTATGTCACGGTTACGAGCATTTTGAGCCTGAGTCATAATTTCAAGCATCTTTTTATAATTCATTGGTTCATCATTTTGTTGAAAAGATGAAGTGTTATTTTGGAATTGGTGGAAAAATTTGAGTCCATCAGATTTTCTGATTGTTGTTTGGACTCACGTATACTCATTTCCAAAATTGATGGTTTTTATTTTGGACTGGTGGAAATGAGTATGTATCTTGAAAATGGTAGAATTGGAGAGGTCAATGTTTTGTGAAGTTGTTGCTCGACCTCTTGTAAATTGGCTTCTACTCTCTTTTCAAACTCAGATTTTTCTTCAATGGAGGTCCAGAAAAAGGAGTATATGAAGCGGAATCGGGGAATGAATATTGTGGATAAGGTGAATATGATGGACCAGGTGGACATGGGCGACAAGGAGGTCGAAAATTTGGCTCGGGGGACTTGAATCCCCAATGACTCTGTGACGAGTTGAAATTATTTTGGAAATTATAGTCATAGAATGTGGGGTATGGGTTGTATTGATTCGGATAAGGCCAAACCCGGTGTATGTGGTTGGTGCATATTTAAAACGCCGGGTTGGAATTATCCGAATAAAATGGAGTTGGTGTGAAATATGGATTCATGTTTGGATTGAAAGAATTGTTATTGTGAATGCCATTTCACACAAAAAATCACAAAAAAGAAAGAATCAAACAACAAACAAAAAGAAAGAAAAATCAAAACCAAGCCAGAGGAGGGTTGACCTAGACCTAGATGAAATGTCCCTAGGGGCAACGTCTATTCAAATTTTATTAGGGCTTGGGTTGTGTGAGTGGGGAGAGATGATTTTTGGCTAAGGAAGGGTGATTAAATCCCACCTTATCTTGTTTGGGTTTTTGCCTTAATTTCAATTCGTGCAAGTGTGCAATATAGACAAGAATATAACACAAAGCGATAAATCACCCACGTGTTTGTCCTATGCTATATGCAATGCCATATGTACATCTCCATCCAAATCACAACAACAGAACAAAATACAGTATATTGGAATTGAATAACACGTGCCTAAATGCAATGTCCTAAACGTTTTAAAAGCGTCCAATTACCGTATTTTAGTTCTTTTATTTATTATGGTGTGTAGGCAATCAAGCAAGAAATATAGCAGCACAATCAACTAGCTATTACAATTCACATATCCCAGAACAACAACAATTACAACGTTCACAAAATTGCCGCGGGTTCGCGGCACATGCCGCGGTTGCGCG